>JAVYIG010005372.1:0-132500 GCA_035222895.1 Strongylocentrotus droebachiensis | reverse complement strand
AAATCTCATTTAACTGTAATTGGGGTGTTGAAATGGAAATCGAGCGAATTTCGTTTTTCGTCAGCCCCTTTGGCATCCCTTCAATTTCAATCGGGGATTCCTCTGGCCCTGGAAATATTTGTATGACTGCGGGGCTATATCCTCTCCAGCCTTAAACAATTTTCTGCTTGATCTCATAAGTTTAAGCCTGCTGGCCGTCAGATGGTAAAACGGTCTAACTCGAAAATCGCTGTTCTGAGAAAAATGACTTTGAAGTTTAGAGGTTTCAGCTTTTTTTAGGAGATGAGTATAATCCATTTTTAGCAATAGGACAAGAAGAAGCATATTAAACACTTATAACTGAAGAATTTTGTGCTTATTTGGGGTTTTAATTATAAAATAAATGAGATTTTTGTGCAGATAGACTGTTTAACCACAGCACATGATATACACTCCCACTACACACAATAAAATGGTAAAATGGTCTATCTTCTAGAAAGACCATAAACACTATTGCCATACTACTAAATCGAAGATAGACCATCTGACAGCGATGATTAAAAAATCTCAATTCAGAAGGTTAAAAGGTTTATGTTGAAGATAGCTCGTTTTACCCCCACACGATATTACCGGCAATGGGCTAACTCAGAGATAGACCGTTTTACCATCAAATCTGAAGGAAAAATACAAAAAAGTACCAAAATAGCGGAAATTATCTCTAAAAGAGGACATGATGGGATTTTCTCGAAAACACCATTGGAAATAGCGCCCTCACACTACCCGGAAAGTGAATTTACCTCAAAAAGTCAAAATTTCGAGTTAGACCGTTTTACCATCTGACGGCCGTGGGAGGGGCCATTTACCTTAGTGAGTAGAACAAATCTTATTTAATTCTAATTGGGATGTTAAAATTGAAATCGAGCGAATTTCGTTTCTCGTCGCCCCTTTGGCTTCCCTTCACTTGTTAGTGGGGTTTACTCTCGCCCTGGAAATAGTTGTATGAGTGCAGGCGTTTATCCGTTACAGCCTAAAGCAATTTTTCTGCCCGATCTCAAATGTTTAAGGCTGCCAGGAGTTCCCCTTAGGATGTACAACGAATCTCATTTTAACTCTAATGGGGGTATTTTATATGGAAATCGAGCGAATTTCGTTTTTCGTCAGCCTTTTTGGCATCCCTTTACTATTCATCGTTGATTCTTCTGGCCCTGGAAATAATTTCATGACTGCGGGGGTATATCCTCTCCAGCCTAAGGAAATTTTCTTCCCGATTTAAAACGTTTAAGCCTGCCAGCAGTGGCCCTCAGGATGTAAAACGAATCTCTTTTAACTCTAATAATGGTGTTTTAAATAGAGATCAAGCGAATTTCGTTTTTCGTCAGCCCCTTTGGCATCCCTTTACTTTCCATCGGGGATTCCTATAGCCCTGAAAATATTTGAATGACTGCGGGGGTATATCCTCTCCAGCCTTAAGAAATTTTCTGCTTGATCTCATGAGTTTAAGCCTGCTGGGAGGGGCAGGCCATTTATCTTAGGGAATAGAACGAATCTCATTTAACTCTAATGGGGGGGGGGGTTCAAATGGAAATCGAGCGAATTTCGTTTTTCGTCAGCCCCTTTGGCATCCCTTTACTTATTTGAATGACTGCGGGGGTATATCCTCTCCAGCCTTAAGAAATTTTCTGCTTGATCTCATGAGTTTAAGCCTGCTGGGAGGGGCCATTTACCTTAGTGAGTAGAACAAATCTTATTTAATTCTAATTGGGATGTTAAAATTGAAATCGAGCGAATTTCGTTTCTCGTCGCCCCTTTGGCATTCCTTAACTTGTTAGTGGGGTTTACTCTCGCCCTGGAAATAGTTGTATGAGTGCAGGGGTTTATCCTTTACAGCCTAAAGCAATTTTTCTGCCCGATCTTAAATATTTAAGGCTGCCAAGAGTTCCCCTTAGGATGTAGAACGAATCTCATTTTAACTCTTATGGGGGTATTTTATATGGAAATCGAGCGAATTTCGTTTTTCGTCAGCCTATTTGGCATCCCTTTGTTTGTCATCGGGTTTGGCCCTGGAAAAAATTTCATGAGTGCTGGGGTATTTCCTTTACAACCTAAAACAATTTTATTCCCGATGTCAAACGTTTAAACCTGCCAGCAGCGGCCCTCAGGATTTAAAACGAATCTCTTTTAACTCTAATAATGGTGTTTTAAATGGAGATCAAGCGAATTTTGTTTTTCGTCAGCCCCTTTGGCATCCCTTTACTTTCCACCATCGGGGATTCCTATAGCCTTGGAAATAATTTCATAAGTGCAGGGGTATATCCTCTCCAGCCTAAAGCAATTTCCTGCCCGATCTCATACGTTTAAGCCTGCTGGGAGGAGGCATTTACCTTAGGGAATAGAACAAATCTCATTTAACTGTAATTGGGGTGTTGAAATGGAAATCGAGCGAATTTCGTTTTTCGTCAGCCCCTTTGGCATCCCTTCAATTTCAATCGGGAATTCCTCTGGCCCTGGAAATATTTGTATGACTGCGGGGCTATATCCTCTCCAGCCTTAAACAATTTTCTGCTTGATCTCATAAGTTTAAGCCTGCTGGCCGTCAGATGGTAAAACGGTCTAACTCGAAAATCGCTGTTCTGAGAAAAATGACTTTGAAGTTTAGAGGTTTCAGCTTTTTTTAGGAGATGAGTATAATCCATTTTTAGCAATAGGACAAGAAGAAGCATATTAAACACTTATAACTGAAGAATTTTGTGCTTATTTGGGGTTTTAATTATAAAATAAATGAGATTTTTGTGCAGATAGACTGTTTAACCACAGCACATGATATACACTCCCACTACACACAATAAAATGGTAAAATGGTCTATCTTCTAGAAAGACCATAAACACTATTGCCATACTACTAAATCGAAGATAGACCATCTGACAGCGATGATTAAAAAATCTCAATTCAGAAGGTTAAAAGGTTTATGTTGAAGATAGCTCGTTTTACCCCCACACGATATTACCGGCAATGGGCTAACTCAGAGATAGACCGTTTTACCATCAAATCTGAAGGAAAAATACAAAAAAGTACCAAAATAGCGGAAATTATCTCTAAAAGAAGACATGATGGGATTTTCTCGAAAGCACCATTGGAAATAGCGCCCTCACACTACCCGGAAAGTGAATTTACCTCAAAAAGTCAAAATTTCGAGTTAGACCGTTTTACCATCTGACGGCCGTGGGAGGGGCCATTTACCTTAGTGAGTAGAACAAATCTTATTTAATCGAGCGAATTTCGTTTCTCGTCGCCCCTTTGGCTTCCCTTCACTTGTTAGTGGGGTTTACTCTCGCCCTGGAAATAGTTGTATGAGTGCAGGGGTTTATCCGTTACAGCCTAAAGCAATTTTTCTGCCCGATCTCAAATGTTTAAGGCTGCCAGGAGTTCCCCTTAGGATGTACAACGAATCTCATTTTAACTCTAATGGGGGTATTTTATATGGAAATCGAGCGAATTTCGTTTTTCGTCAGCCTTTTTGGCATCCCTTTACTATTCATCGGGGATTCTTCTGGGCCTGGAAATAATTTCATGACTGCGGGGGTATATCCTCTCCAGCCTAAGGAAATTTTCTTCCCGATTTAAAACGTTTAAGCCTGCCAGCAGTGGCCCTCAGGATGTAAAACGAATCTCTTTTAACTCTAATAATGGTGTTTTAAATAGAGATCAAGCGAATTTCGTTTTTCGTCAGCCCCTTTGGCATCCCTTTACTTTCCATCGGGGATTCCTATAGCCCTGAAAATATTTGAATGACTGCGGGGGTATATCCTCTCCAGCCTTAAGAAATTTTCTGCTTGATCTCATGAGTTTAAGCCTGCTGGGAGGGGCAGGCCATTTATCTTAGGGAATAGAACGAATCTCATTTAACTCTAATGGGGGGGGGGGGGTTCAAATGGAAATCGAGCGAATTTCGTTTTTCGTCAGCCCCTTTGGCATCCCTTTACTTATTTGAATGACTGCGGGGGTATATCCTCTCCAGCCTTAAGAAATTTTCTGCTTGATCTCATGAGTTTAAGCCTGCTGGGAGGAGCCATTTACCTTAGTGAGTAGAACAAATCTTATTTAATTCTAATTGGGATGTTAAAATTGAAATCGAGCGAATTTCGTTTCTCGTCGCCCCTTTGGCATTCCTTAACTTGTTAGTGGGGTTTACTCTCGCCCTGGAAATAGTTGTATGAGTGCAGGGGTTTATCCTTTACAGCCTAAAGCAATTTTTCTGCCCGATCTTAAATATTTAAGGCTGCCAGGAGTTCCCCTTAGGATGTAGAACGAATCTCATTTTAACTCTTATGGGGGTATTTTATATGGAAATCGAGCGAATTTCGTTTTTCGTCAGCCTATTTGGCATCCCTTTATTTGTCATCGGGTTTGGCCCTGGAAAAAATTTCATGAGTGCTGGGGTATTTCCTTTACAACCTAAAACAATTTTATTCCCGATGTCAAACGTTTAAGCCTGCCAGCAGCGGCCCTCAGGATTTAAAACGAATCTCTTTTAACTCTAATAATGGTGTTTTAAATGGAGATCAAGCGAATTTCGTTTTTCGTCAGCCCCTTTGGCATCCCTTTACTTTCCACCATCGGGGATTCCTATAGCCTTGGAAATAATTTCATAAGTGCAGGGGTATATCCTCTCCAGCCTAAAGCAATTTCCTGCCCGATCTCATACGTTTAAGCCTGCTGGGAGGAGGCATTTACCTTAGGGAATAGAACAAATCTCATTTAACTGTAATTGGGGTGTTGAAATGGAAATCGAGCGAATTTCGTTTTTCGTCAGCCCCTTTGGCATCCCTTCAATTTCAATCGGGGATTCCTCTGGCCCTGGAAATATTTGTATGACTGCGGGGCTATATCCTCTCCAGCCTTAAACAATTTTCTGCTTGATCTCATAAGTTTAAGGCTGCTGGGAGGGGCCATTTACCTTAGTGAGTAGAACAAATCTTATTTAATTCTAATTGGGATGTTAAAATTGAAATCGAGCGAATTTCGTTTCTCGTCGCCCCTTTGGCTTCCCTTCACTTGTTAGTGGGGTTTACTCTCGCCCTGGAAATAGTTGTATGAGTGCAGGCGTTTATCCGTTACAGCCTAAAGCAATTTTTCTGCCCGATCTCAAATGTTTAAGGCTGCCAGGAGTTCCCCTTAGGATGTACAACGAATCTCATTTTAACTCTAATAGGGGTATTTTATATGGAAATCGAGCGAATTTCGTTTTTCGTCAGCCTTTTTGGTATCCCTTCAATTTCAATCGGGGATTCCTCTGGCCCTGGATATATTTGTATGACTGCGGGGCTATATCCTCTCCAGCCTTAAACAATTTTCTGCTTGATCTCATAAGTTTAAGCCTGCTGGCCGTCAGATGGTAAAACGGTCTAACTCGAAAATCGCTGTTCTGAGAAAAATGACTTTGAAGTTTAGAGGTTTCAGCTTTTTTTAGGAGATGGGTATAATCCATTTTTAGCAATAGGACAAGAAGAAGCATATTAAACACTTATAACTGAAGAATTTTGTGCTTATTTGGGGTTTTAATTATAAAATAAATGAGATTTTTGTGCAGATAGACTGTTTAACCACAGCACATGATATACACTCCCACTACACACAATTAAATGGTAAAATGGTCTATCTTCTAGAAAGACCATAAACACTATTGCCATACTACTAAATCGAAGATAGACCATCTGACAGCGATGATTAAAAAATCTCAATTCAGAAGGTTAAAAGGTTTATGTTGAAGATAGCTCGTTTTACCCCCACACGATATTACCGGCAATGGGCTAACTCAGAGATAGACCGTTTTACCATCAAATCTGAAGGAAAAATACAAAAAAGTACCAAAATAGCGGAAATTATCTCTAAAAGAAGACTTGATGGGATTTTCTCGAAAGCACCATTGGAAATAGCGCCCTCACACTACCCGGAAAGTGAATTTACCTCAAAAAGTCAAAATTTCGAGTTAGACCGTTTTACCATCTGACGGCCGTGGGAGGGGCCATTTACCTTAGTGAGTAGAACAAATCTTATTTAATCGAGCGAATTTCGTTTCTCGTCGCCCCTTTGGCTTCCCTTCACTTGTTAGTGGGGTTTACTCTCGCCCTGGAAATAGTTGTATGAGTGCAGGGGTTTATCCGTTACAGCCTAAAGCAATTTTTCTGCCCGATCTCAAATGTTTAAGGCTGCCAGGAGTTCCCCTTAGGATGTACAACGAATCTCATTTTAACTCTAATGGGGGTATTTTATATGGAAATCGAGCGAATTTCGTTTTTCGTCAGCCTTTTTGGCATCCCTTTACTATTCATCGGGGATTCTTCTGGGCCTGGAAATAATTTCATGACTGCGGGGGTATATCCTCTCCAGCCTAAGGAAATTTTCTTCCCGATTTAAAACGTTTAAGCCTGCCAGCAGTGGCCCTCAGGATGTAAAACGAATCTCTTTTAACTCTAATAATGGTGTTTTAAATAGAGATCAAGCGAATTTCGTTTTTCGTCAGCCCCTTTGGCATCCCTTTACTTTCCATCGGGGATTCCTATAGCCCTGAAAATATTTGAATGACTGCGGGGGTATATCCTCTCCAGCCTTAAGAAATTTTCTGCTTGATCTCATGAGTTTAAGCCTGCTGGGAGGGGCAGGCCATTTATCTTAGGGAATAGAACGAATCTCATTTAACTCTAATGGGGGGGGGGTTCAAATGGAAATCGAGCGAATTTCGTTTTTCGTCAGCCCCTTTGGCATCCCTTTACTTATTTGAATGACTGCGGGGGTATATCCTCTCCAGCCTTAAGAAATTTTCTGCTTGATCTCATGAGTTTAAGCCTGCTGGGAGGAGCCATTTACCTTAGTGAGTAGAACAAATCTTATTTAATTCTAATTGGGATGTTAAAATTGAAATCGAGCGAATTTCGTTTCTCGTCGCCCCTTTGGCATTCCTTAACTTGTTAGTGGGGTTTACTCTCGCCCTGGAAATAGTTGTATGAGTGCAGGGGTTTATCCTTTACAGCCTAAAGCAATTTTTCTGCCCGATCTTAAATATTTAAGGCTGCCAGGAGTTCCCCTTAGGATGTAGAACGAATCTCATTTTAACTCTTATGGGGGTATTTTATATGGAAATCGAGCGAATTTCGTTTTTCGTCAGCCTATTTGGCATCCCTTTATTTGTCATCGGGTTTGGCCCTGGAAAAAATTTCATGAGTGCTGGGGTATTTCCTTTACAACCTAAAACAATTTTATTCCCGATGTCAAACGTTTAAGCCTGCCAGCAGCGGCCCTCAGGATTTAAAACGAATCTCTTTTAACTCTAATAATGGTGTTTTAAATGGAGATCAAGCGAATTTCGTTTTTCGTCAGCCCCTTTGGCATCCCTTTACTTTCCACCATCGGGGATTCCTATAGCCTTGGAAATAATTTCATAAGTGCAGGGGTATATCCTCTCCAGCCTAAAGCAATTTCCTGCCCGATCTCATACGTTTAAGCCTGCTGGGAGGAGGCATTTACCTTAGGGAATAGAACAAATCTCATTTAACTGTAATTGGGGTGTTGAAATGGAAATCGAGCGAATTTCGTTTTTCGTCAGCCCCTTTGGCATCCCTTCAATTTCAATCGGGGATTCCTCTGGCCCTGGAAATATTTGTATGACTGCGGGGCTATATCCTCTCCAGCCTTAAACAATTTTCTGCTTGATCTCATAAGTTTAAGGCTGCTGGGAGGGGCCATTTACCTTAGTGAGTAGAACAAATCTTATTTAATTCTAATTGGGATGTTAAAATTGAAATCGAGCGAATTTCGTTTCTCGTCGCCCCTTTGGCTTCCCTTCACTTGTTAGTGGGGTTTACTCTCGCCCTGGAAATAGTTGTATGAGTGCAGGCGTTTATCCGTTACAGCCTAAAGCAATTTTTCTGCCCGATCTCAAATGTTTAAGGCTGCCAGGAGTTCCCCTTAGGATGTACAACGAATCTCATTTTAACTCTAATGGGGGTATTTTATATGGAAATCGAGCGAATTTCGTTTTTCGTCAGCCTTTTTGGCATCCCTTTACTATTCATCGGGGATTCTTCTGGGCCTGGAAATAATTTCATGACTGCGGGGGTATATCCTCTCCAGCCTAAGGAAATTTTCTTCCCGATTTAAAACGTTTAAGCCTGCCAGCAGTGGCCCTCAGGATGTAAAACGAATCTCTTTTAACTCTAATAATGGTGTTTTAAATAGAGATCAAGCGAATTTCGTTTTTCGTCAGCCCCTTTGGCATCCCTTTACTTTCCATCGGGGATTCCTATAGCCCTGAAAATATTTGAATGACTGCGGGGGTATATCCTCTCCAGCCTTAAGAAATTTTCTGCTTGATCTCATGAGTTTAAGCCTGCTGGGAGGGGCAGGCCATTTATCTTAGGGAATAGAACGAATCTCATTTAACTCTAATGGGGGGGGGGGGGTTCAAATGGAAATCGAGCGAATTTCGTTTTTCGTCAGCCCCTTTGGCATCCCTTTACTTATTTGAATGACTGCGAGGGTATATCCTCTCCAGCCTTAAGAAATTTTCTGCTTGATCTCATGAGTTTAAGCCTGCTGGGAGGGGCCATTTACCTTAGTGAGTAGAACAAATCTTATTTAATTCTAATTGGGATGTTAAAATTGAAATCGAGCGAATTTCGTTTCTCGTCGCCCCTTTGGCATTCCTTAACTTGTTAGTGGGGTTTACTCTCGCCCTGGAAATAGTTGTATGAGTGCAGGGGTTTATCCTTTACAGCCTAAAGCAATTTTTCTGCCCGATCTTAAATATTTAAGGCTGCCAGGAGTTCCCCTTAGGATGTAGAACGAATCTCATTTTAACTCTTATGGGGGTATTTTATATGGAAATCGAGCGAATTTCGTTTTTCGTCAGCCTATTTGGCATCCCTTTATTTGTCATCGGGTTTGGCCCTGGAAAAAATTTCATGAGTGCTGGGGTATTTCCTTTACAACCTAAAACAATTTTATTCCCGATGTCAAACGTTTAAACCTGCCAGCAGCGGCCCTCAGGATTTAAAACGAATCTCTTTTAACTCTAATAATGGTGTTTTAAATGGAGATCAAGCGAATTTTGTTTTTCGTCAGCCCCTTTGGCATCCCTTTACTTTCCACCATCGGGGATTCCTATAGCCTTGGAAATAATTTCATAAGTGCAGGGGTATATCCTCTCCAGCCTAAAGCAGTTTCCTGCCCTATCTCATACGTTTAAGCCTGCTGGGAGGAGGCATTTACCTTAGGGAATAGAACAAATCTCATTTAACTGTAATTGGGGTGTTGAAATGGAAATCGAGCGAATTTCGTTTTTCGTCAGCCCCTTTGGCATCCCTTCAGTTTCAATCGGGGATTCCTCTGGCCCTGGAAATATTTGTATGACTGCGGGGCTATATCCTCTCCAGCCTTAAACAATTTTCTGCTTGATCTCATAAGTTTAAGCCTGCTGGCCGTCAGATGGTAAAACGGTCTAACTCGAAAATCGCTGTTCTGAGAAAAATGACTTTGAAGTTTAGAGGTTTCAGCTTTTTTTAGGAGATGGGTATAATCCATTTTTAGCAATAGGACAAGAAGAAGCATATTAAACACTGATAACTGAAGAATTTTGTGCTTATTTGGGGTTTTAATTATAAAATAAATGAGATTTTTGTGCAGATAGACTGTTTAACCACAGCACATGATATACACTCCCACTACACACAATAAAATGGTAAAATGGATTATCTTCTAGAAAGACCATAAACACTATTGCCATACTACTAAATCGAAGATAGACCATCTGACAGTGATGATTAAAAAATCTCAATTCAGAAGGTTAAAAGGTTTATGTTGAAGATAGCTCGTTTTACCCCCACACGATATTACCGGCAATGGGCTAACTCAGAGATAGACCGTTTTACCATCAAATCTGAAGGAAAAATACAAAAAAGTACCAAAATAGCGGAAATTATCTCTAAAAGAAGACATGATGGGATTTTCTCGAAAGCACCATTGGAAATAGCGCCCTCACACTACCCGGAAAGTGAATTTACCTCAAAAAGTCAAAATTTCGAGTTAGACCGTTTTACCATCTGACGGCCGTGGGAGGGGCCATTTACCTTAGTGAGTAGAACAAATCTTATTTAATTCTAATTGGGATGTTAAAATTGAAATCGAGCGAATTTCGTTTCTCGTCGCCCCTTTGGCTTCCCTTCACTTGTTAGTGGGGTTTACTCTCGCCCTGGAAATAGTTGTATGAGTGCAGGCGTTTATCCGTTACAGCCTAAAGCAATTTTTCTGCCCGATCTCAATGTTTAAGGCTGCCAGGAGTTCCCCTTAGGATGTACAACGAATCTCATTTTAACTCTAATGGGGGTATTTTATATGGAAATCGAGCGAATTTCGTTTTTCGTCAGCCTTTTTGGCATCCCTTTACTATTCATCGTTGATTCTTCTGGCCCTGGAAATAATTTCATGACTGCGGGGGTATATCCTCTCCAGCCTAAGGAAATTTTCTTCCCGATTTAAAACGTTTAAGCCTGCCAGCAGTGGCCCTCAGGATGTAAAACGAATCTCTTTTAACTCTAATAATGGTGTTTTAAATAGAGATCAAGCGAATTTCGTTTTTCGTCAGCCCCTTTGGCATCCCTTTACTTTCCATCGGGGATTCCTATAGCCCTGAAAATATTTGAATGACTGCGGGGGTATATCCTCTCCAGCCTTAAGAAATTTTCTGCTTGATCTCATGAGTTTAAGCCTGCTGGGAGGGGCAGGCCATTTATCTTAGGGAATAGAACGAATCTCATTTAACTCTAATGGGGGGGGGGGTTCAAATGGAAATCGAGCGAATTTCGTTTTTCGTCAGCCCCTTTGGCATCCCTTTACTTATTTGAATGACTGCGGGGGTATATCCTCTCCAGCCTTAAGAAATTTTCTGCTTGATCTCATGAGTTTAAGCCTGCTGGGAGGGGCCATTTACCTTAGTGAGTAGAACAAATCTTATTTAATTCTAATTGGGATGTTAAAATTGAAATCGAGCGAATTTCGTTTCTCGTCGCCCCTTTGGCATTCCTTAACTTGTTAGTGGGGTTTACTCTCGCCCTGGAAATAGTTGTATGAGTGCAGGGGTTTATCCTTTACAGCCTAAAGCAATTTTTCTGCCCGATCTTAAATATTTAAGGCTGCCAGGAGTTCCCCTTAGGATGTAGAACGAATCTCATTTTAACTCTTATGGGGGTATTTTATATGGAAATCGAGCGAATTTCGTTTTTCGTCAGCCTATTTGGCATCCCTTTGTTTGTCATCGGGTTTGGCCCTG
Organism: Strongylocentrotus droebachiensis; assembly: GCA_035222895.1. NCBI lineage: Eukaryota > Metazoa > Echinodermata > Echinoidea > Camarodonta > Strongylocentrotidae > Strongylocentrotus > Strongylocentrotus droebachiensis. The sequence goes on along the minus strand of JAVYIG010005372.1, from coordinate 121,200 downwards.
GAAAAAATTTCATGAGTGCTGGGGTATTTCCTTTACAACCTAAAACAATTTTATTCCCGATGTCAAACGTTTAAACCTGCCAGCAGCGGCCCTCAGGATTTAAAACGAATCTCTTTTAACTCTAATAATGGTGTTTTAAATGGAGATCAAGCGAATTTTGTTTTTCGTCAGCCCCTTTGGCATCCCTTTACTTTCCACCATCGGGGATTCCTATAGCCTTGGAAATAATATCATAAGTGCAGGGGTATATCCTCTCCAGCCTAAAGCAGTTTCCTGCCCGATCTCATACGTTTAAGCCTGCTGGGAGGAGGCATTTACCTTAGGGAATAGAACAAATCTCATTTAACTGTAATTGGGGTGTTGAAATGGAAATCGAGCGAATTTCGTTTTTCGTCAGCCCCTTTGGCATCCCTTCAATTTCAATCGGGGATTCCTCTGGCCCTGGAAATATTTGTATGACTGCGGGGCTATATCCTCTCCAGCCTTAAACAATTTTCTGCTTGATCTCATAAGTTTAAGCCTGCTGGCCGTCAGATGGTAAAACGGTCTAACTCGAAAATCGCTGTTCTGAGAAAAATGACTTTGAAGTTTAGAGGTTTCAGCTTTTTTTAGGAGATGGGTATAATCCATTTTTAGCAATAGGACAAGAAGAAGCATATTAAACACTGATAACTGAAGAATTTTGTGCTTATTTGGGGTTTTAATTATAAAAAAAATGAGATTTGTGTGCAGATAGACTGTTTAACCACAGCACATGATATACACTCCCACTACACACAATAAAATGGTAAAATGGTCTATCTTCTAGAAAGACCATAAACACTATTGCCATACTACTAAATCGAAGATAGACCATCTGACAGCGATGATTAAAAAATCTCATTTCAGAAGGTTAAAAGGTTTATGTTGAAGATAGCTCGTTTTACCCCCACACGATATTACCGGCAATGGGCTAACTCAGAGATAGACCGTTTTACCATCAAATCTGAAGGAAAAATACAAAAAAGTACCAAAATAGCGGAAATTATCTCTAAAAGAGGACATGATGGGATTTTCTCGAAAGCACCATTGGAAATAGCGCCCTCACACTACCCGGAAAGTGAATTTACCTCAAAAAGTCAAAATTTCGAGTTAGACCGTTTTACCATCTGACGGCCGTGGGAGGGGCCATTTACCTTAGTGAGTAGAACAAATCTTATTTAATTCTAATTGGGATGTTAAAATTGAAATCGAGCGAATTTCGTTTCTCGTCGCCCCTTTGGCTTCCCTTCACTTGTTAGTGGGGTTTACTCTCGCCCTGGAAATAGTTGTATGAGTGCAGGCGTTTATCCGTTACAGCCTAAAGCAATTTTTCTGCCCGATCTCAAATGTTTAAGGCTGCCAGGAGTTCCCCTTAGGATGTACAACGAATCTCATTTTAACTCTAATGGGGGTATTTTATATGGAAATCGAGCGAATTTCGTTTTTCGTCAGCCTTTTTGGCATCCCTTTACTATTCATCGTTGATTCTTCTGGCCCTGGAAATAATTTCATGACTGCGGGGGTATATCCTCTCCAGCCTAAGGAAATTTTCTTCCCGATTTAAAACGTTTAAGCCTGCCAGCAGTGGCCCTCAGGATGTAAAACGAATCTCTTTTAACTCTAATAATGGTGTTTTAAATAGAGATCAAGCGAATTTCGTTTTTCGTCAGCCCCTTTGGCATCCCTTTACTTTCCATCGGGGATTCCTATAGCCCTGAAAATATTTGAATGACTGCGGGGGTATATCCTCTCCAGCCTTAAGAAATTTCCTGCTTGATCTCATGAGTTTAAGCCTGCTGGGAGGGGCAGGCCATTTATCTTAGGGAATAGAACGAATTTCATTTAACTCTAATGGGGGGGGGGGGTTCAAATGGAAATCGAGCGAATTTCGTTTTTCGTCAGCCCCTTTGGCATCCCTTTACTTATTTGAATGACTGCGGGGGTATATCCTCTCCAGCCTTAAGAAATTTTCTGCTTGATCTCATGAGTTTAAGCCTGCTGGGAGGGGCCATTTACCTTAGTGAGTAGAACAAATCTTATTTAATTCTAATTGGGATGTTAAAATTGAAATCGAGCGAATTTCGTTTCTCGTCGCCCCTTTGGCACTCCTTAACTTGTTAGTGGGGTTTACTCTCGCCCTGGAAATAGTTGTATGAGTGCAGGGGTTTATCCTTTACAGCCTAAAGCAATTTTTCTGCCCGATCTTAAATATTTAAGGCTGCCAGGAGTTCCCCTTAGGATGTAGAACGAATCTCATTTTAACTCTTATGGGGGTATTTTATATGGAAATCGAGCGAATTTCGTTTTTCGTCAGCCTATTTGGCATCCCTTTATTTGTCATCGGGTTTGGCCCTGGAAAAAATTTCATGAGTGCTGGGGTATTTCCTTTACAACCTAAAACAATTTTATTCCCGATGTCAAACGTTTAAACCTGCCAGCAGCGGCCCTCAGGATTTAAAACGAATCTCTTTTAACTCTAATAATGGTGTTTTAAATGGAGATCAAGCGAATTTTGTTTTTCGTCAGCCCCTTTGGCATCCCTTTACTTTCCACCATCGGGGATTCCTATAGCCTTGGAAATAATTTCATAAGTGCAGGGGTATATCCTCTCCAGCCTAAAGCAATTTCCTGCCCGATCTCATACGTTTAAGCCTGCTGGGAGGAGGCATTTACCTTAGGGAATAGAACAAATCTCATTTAACTGTAATTGGGGTGTTGAAATGGAAATCGAGCGAATTTCGTTTTTCGTCAGCCCCTTTGGCATCCCTTCAATTTCAATCGGGGATTCCTCTGGCCCTGGAAATATTTGTATGACTGCGGGGCTATATCCTCTCCAGCCTTAAACAATTTTCTGCTTGATCTCATAAGTTTAAGCCTGCTGGCCGTCAGATGGTAAAACGGTCTAACTCGAAAATCGCTGTTCTGAGAAAAATGACTTTGAAGTTTAGAGGTTTCAGCTTTTTTTAGGAGATGAGTATAATCCATTTTTAGCAATAGGACAAGAAGAAGCATATTAAACACTTATAACTGAAGAATTTTGTGCTTATTTGGGGTTTTAATTATAAAATAAATGAGATTTTTGTGCAGATAGACTGTTTAACCACAGCACATGATATACACTCCCACTACACACAATAAAATGGTAAAATGGTCTATCTTCTAGAAAGACCATAAACACTATTGCCATACTACTAAATCGAAGATAGACCATCTGACAGCGATGATTAAAAAATCTCAATTCAGAAGGTTAAAAGGTTTATGTTGAAGATAGCTCGTTTTACCCCCACACGATATTACCGGCAATGGGCTAACTCAGAGATAGACCGTTTTACCATCAAATCTGAAGGAAAAATACAAAAAAGTACCAAAATAGCGGAAATTATCTCTAAAAGAAGACATGATGGGATTTTCTCGAAAGCACCATTGGAAATAGCGCCCTCACACTACCCGGAAAGTGAATTTACCTCAAAAAGTCAAAATTTCGAGTTAGACCGTTTTACCATCTGACGGCCGTGGGAGGGGCCATTTACCTTAGTGAGTAGAACAAATCTTATTTAATCGAGCGAATTTCGTTTCTCGTCGCCCCTTTGGCTTCCCTTCACTTGTTAGTGGGGTTTACTCTCGCCCTGGAAATAGTTGTATGAGTGCAGGGGTTTATCCGTTACAGCCTAAAGCAATTTTTCTGCCCGATCTCAAATGTTTAAGGCTGCCAGGAGTTCCCCTTAGGATGTACAACGAATCTCATTTTAACTCTAATGGGGGTATTTTATATGGAAATCGAGCGAATTTCGTTTTTCGTCAGCCTTTTTGGCATCCCTTTACTATTCATCGGGGATTCTTCTGGGCCTGGAAATAATTTCATGACTGCGGGGGTATATCCTCTCCAGCCTAAGGAAATTTTCTTCCCGATTTAAAACGTTTAAGCCTGCCAGCAGTGGCCCTCAGGATGTAAAACGAATCTCTTTTAACTCTAATAATGGTGTTTTAAATAGAGATCAAGCGAATTTCGTTTTTCGTCAGCCCCTTTGGCATCCCTTTACTTTCCATCGGGGATTCCTATAGCCCTGAAAATATTTGAATGACTGCGGGGGTATATCCTCTCCAGCCTTAAGAAATTTTCTGCTTGATCTCATGAGTTTAAGCCTGCTGGGAGGGGCAGGCCATTTATCTTAGGGAATAGAACGAATCTCATTTAACTCTAATGGGGGGGGGGGGTTCAAATGGAAATCGAGCGAATTTCGTTTTTCGTCAGCCCCTTTGGCATCCCTTTACTTATTTGAATGACTGCGGGGGTATATCTTCTCCAGCCTTAAGAAATTTTCTGCTTGATCTCATGAGTTTAAGCCTGCTGGGAGGAGCCATTTACCTTAGTGAGTAGAACAAATCTTATTTAATTCTAATTGGGATGTTAAAATTGAAATCGAGCGAATTTCGTTTCTCGTCGCCCCTTTGGCATTCCTTAACTTGTTAGTGGGGTTTACTCTCGCCCTGGAAATAGTTGTATGAGTGCAGGGGTTTATCCTTTACAGCCTAAAGCAATTTTTCTGCCCGATCTTAAATATTTAAGGCTGCCAGGAGTTCCCCTTAGGATGTAGAACGAATCTCATTTTAACTCTTATGGGGGTATTTTATATGGAAATCGAGCGAATTTCGTTTTTCGTCAGCCTATTTGGCATCCCTTTATTTGTCATCGGGTTTGGCCCTGGAAAAAATTTCATGAGTGCTGGGGTATTTCCTTTACAACCTAAAACAATTTTATTCCCGATGTCAAACGTTTAAGCCTGCCAGCAGCGGCCCTCAGGATTTAAAACGAATCTCTTTTAACTCTAATAATGGTGTTTTAAATGGAGATCAAGCGAATTTCGTTTTTCGTCAGCCCCTTTGGCATCCCTTTACTTTCCACCATCGGGGATTCCTATAGCCTTGGAAATAATTTCATAAGTGCAGGGGTATATCCTCTCCAGCCTAAAGCAATTTCCTGCCCGATCTCATACGTTTAAGCCTGCTGGGAGGAGGCATTTACCTTAGGGAATAGAACAAATCTCATTTAACTGTAATTGGGGTGTTGAAATGGAAATCGAGCGAATTTCGTTTTTCGTCAGCCCCTTTGGCATCCCTTCAATTTCAATCGGGGATTCCTCTGGCCCTGGAAATATTTGTATGACTGCGGGGCTATATCCTCTCCAGCCTTAAACAATTTTCTGGTTGATCTCATAAGTTTAAGGCTGCTGGGAGGGGCCATTTACCTTAGTGAGTAGAACAAATCTTATTTAATTCTAATTGGGATGTTAAAATTGAAATCGAGCGAATTTCGTTTCTCGTCGCCCCTTTGGCTTCCCTTCACTTGTTAGTGGGGTTTACTCTCGCCCTGGAAATAGTTGTATGAGTGCAGGCGTTTATCCGTTACAGCCTAAAGCAATTTTTCTGCCCGATCTCAAATGTTTAAGGCTGCCAGGAGTTCCCCTTAGGATGTACAACGAATCTCATTTTAACTCTAATAGGGGTATTTTATATGGAAATCGAGCGAATTTCGTTTTTCGTCAGCCTTTTTGGTATCCCTTCAATTTCAATCGGGGATTCCTCTGGCCCTGGATATATTTGTATGACTGCGGGGCTATATCCTCTCCAGCCTTAAACAATTTTCTGCTTGATCTCATAAGTTTAAGCCTGCTGGCCGTCAGATGGTAAAACGGTCTAACTCGAAAATCGCTGTTCTGAGAAAAATGACTTTGAAGTTTAGAGGTTTCAGCTTTTTTTAGGAGATGGGTATAATCCATTTTTAGCAATAGGACAAGAAGAAGCATATTAAACACTTATAACTGAAGAATTTTGTGCTTATTTGGGGTTTTAATTATAAAATAAATGAGATTTTTGTGCAGATAGACTGTTTAACCACAGCACATGATATACACTCCCACTACACACAATAAAATGGTAAAATGGATTATCTTCTAGAAAGACCATAAACACTATTGCCATACTACTAAATCGAAGATAGACCATCTGACAGCGATGATTAAAAAATCTCAATTCAGAAGGTTAAAAGGTTTATGTTGAAGATAGCTCGTTTTACCCCCACACGATATTACCGGCAATGGGCTAACTCAGAGATAGACCGTTTTACCATCAAATCTGAAGGAAAAATACAAAAAAGTACCAAAATAGCGGAAATTATCTCTAAAAGAAGACATGATGGGATTTTCTCGAAAGCACCATTGGAAATAGCGCCCTCACACTACCCGGAAAGTGAATTTACCTCAAAAAGTCAAAATTTCGAGTTAGACCGTTTTACCATCTGACGGCCGTGGGAGGGGCCATTTACCTTAGTGAGTAGAACAAATCTTATTTAATTCTAATTGGGATGTTAAAATTGAAATCGAGCGAATTTCGTTTCTCGTCGCCCCTTTGGCTTCCCTTCACTTGTTAGTGGGGTTTACTCTCGCCCTGGAAATAGTTGTATGAGTGCAGGCGTTTATCCGTTACAGCCTAAAGCAATTTTTCTGCCCGATCTCAAATGTTTAAGGCTGCCAGGAGTTCCCCTTAGGATGTACAACGAATCTCATTTTAACTCTAATGGGGGTATTTTATATGGAAATCGAGCGAATTTCGTTTTTCGTCAGCCTTTTTGGCATCCCTTTACTATTCATCGGGGATTCTTCTGGGCCTGGAAATAATTTCATGACTGCGGGGGTATATCCTCTCCAGCCTAAGGAAATTTTCTTCCCGATTTAAAACGTTTAAGCCTGCCAGCAGTGGCCCTCAGGATGTAAAACGAATCTCTTTTAACTCTAATAATGGTGTTTTAAATAGAGATCAAGCGAATTTCGTTTTTCGTCAGCCCCTTTGGCATCCCTTTACTTTCCATCGGGGATTCCTATAGCCCTGAAAATATTTGAATGACTGCGGGGGTATATCCTCTCCAGCCTTAAGAAATTTTCTGCTTGATCTCATGAGTTTAAGCCTGCTGGGAGGGGCAGGCCATTTATCTTAGGGAATAGAACGAATCTCATTTAACTCTAATGGGGGGGGGGTTCAAATGGAAATCGAGCGAATTTCGTTTTTCGTCAGCCCCTTTGGCATCCCTTTACTTATTTGAATGACTGCGAGGGTATATCCTCTCCAGCCTTAAGAAATTTTCTGCTTGATCTCATGAGTTTAAGCCTGCTGGGAGGGGCCATTTACCTTAGTGAGTAGAACAAATCTTATTTAATTCTAATTGGGATGTTAAAATTGAAATCGAGCGAATTTCGTTTCTCGTCGCCCCTTTGGCATTCCTTAACTTGTTAGTGGGGTTTACTCTCGCCCTGGAAATAGTTGTATGAGTGCAGGGGTTTATCCTTTACAGCCTAAAGCAATTTTTCTGCCCGATCTTAAATATTTAAGGCTGCCAGGAGTTCCCCTTAGGATGTAGAACGAATCTCATTTTAACTCTTATGGGGGTATTTTATATGGAAATCGAGCGAATTTCGTTTTTCGTCAGCCTATTTGGCATCCCTTTATTTGTCATCGGGTTTGGCCCTGGAAAAAATTTCATGAGTGCTGGGGTATTTCCTTTACAACCTAAAACAATTTTATTCCCGATGTCAAACGTTTAAACCTGCCAGCAGCGGCCCTCAGGATTTAAAACGAATCTCTTTTAACTCTAATAATGGTGTTTTAAATGGAGATCAAGCGAATTTTGTTTTTCGTCAGCCCCTTTGGCATCCCTTTACTTTCCACCATCGGGGATTCCTATAGCCTTGGAAATAATTTCATAAGTGCAGGGGTATATCCTCTCCAGCCTAAAGCAATTTCCTGCCCTATCTCATACGTTTAAGCCTGCTGGGAGGAGGCATTTACCTTAGGGAATAGAACAAATCTCATTTAACTGTAATTGGGGTGTTGAAATGGAAATCGAGCGAATTTCGTTTTTCGTCAGCCCCTTTGGCATCCCTTCAATTTCAATCGGGGATTCCTCTGGCCCTGGAAATATTTGTATGACTGCGGGGCTATATCCTCTCCAGCCTTAAACAATTTTCTGCTTGATCTCATAAGTTTAAGCCTGCTGGCCGTCAGATGGTAAAACGGTCTAACTCGAAAATCGCTGTTCTGAGAAAAATGACTTTGAAGTTTAGAGGTTTCAGCTTTTTTTAGGAGATGGGTATAATCCATTTTTAGCAATAGGACAAGAAGAAGCATATTAAACACTGATAACTGAAGAATTTTGTGCTTATTTGGGGTTTTAATTATAAAATAAATGAGATTTTTGTGCAGATAGACTGTTTAACCACAGCACATGATATACACTCCCACTACACACAATAAAATGGTAAAATGGATTATCTTCTAGAAAGACCATAAACACTATTGCCATACTACTAAATCGAAGATAGACCATCTGACAGCGATGATTAAAAAATCTCAATTCAGAAGGTTAAAAGGTTTATGTTGAAGATAGCTCGTTTTACCCCCACACGATATTACCGGCAATGGGCTAACTCAGAGATAGACCGTTTTACCATCAAATCTGAAGGAAAAATACAAAAAAGTACCAAAATAGCGGAAATTATCTCTAAAAGAAGACATGATGGGATTTTCTCGAAAGCACCATTGGAAATAGCGCCCTCACACTACCCGGAAAGTGAATTTACCTCAAAAAGTCAAAATTTCGAGTTAGACCGTTTTACCATCTGACGGCCGTGGGAGGGGCCATTTACCTTAGTGAGTAGAACAAATCTTATTTAATTCTAATTGGGATGTTAAAATTGAAATCGAGCGAATTTCGTTTCTCGTCGCCCCTTTGGCTTCCCTTCACTTGTTAGTGGGGTTTACTCTCGCCCTGGAAATAGTTGTATGAGTGCAGGCGTTTATCCGTTACAGCCTAAAGCAATTTTTCTGCCCGATCTCAATGTTTAAGGCTGCCAGGAGTTCCCCTTAGGATGTACAACGAATCTCATTTTAACTCTAATGGGGGTATTTTATATGGAAATCGAGCGAATTTCGTTTTTCGTCAGCCTTTTTGGCATCCCTTTACTATTCATCGTTGATTCTTCTGGCCCTGGAAATAATTTCATGACTGCGGGGGTATATCCTCTCCAGCCTAAGGAAATTTTCTTCCCGATTTAAAACGTTTAAGCCTGCCAGCAGTGGCCCTCAGGATGGAAACGAATCTCTTTTAACTCTAATAATGGTGTTTTAAATAGAGATCAAGCGAATTTCGTTTTTCGTCAGCCCCTTTGGCATCCCTTTACTTTCCATCGGGGATTCCTATAGCCCTGAAAATATTTGAGTGACTGCGGGGGTATATCCTCTCCAGCCTTAAGAAATTTTCTGCTTGATCTCATGAGTTTAAGCCTGCTGGGAGGGGCAGGCCATTTATCTTAGGGAATAGAACGAATCTCATTTAACTCTAATGGGGGGGGGTTCAAATGGAAATCGAGCGAATTTCGTTTTTCGTCAGCCCCTTTGGCATCCCTTTACTTATTTGAATGACTGCGGGGGTATATCCTCTCCAGCCTTAAGAAATTTTCTGCTTGATCTCATGAGTTTAAGCCTGCTGGGAGGGGCCATTTACCTTAGTGAGTAGAACAAATCTTATTTAATTCTAATTGGGATGTTAAAATTGAAATCGAGCGAATTTCGTTTCTCGTCGCCCCTTTGGCATTCCTTAACTTGTTAGTGGGGTTTACTCTCGCCCTGGAAATAGTTGTATGAGTGCAGGGGTTTATCCTTTACAGCCTAAAGCAATTTTTCTGCCCGATCTTAAATATTTAAGGCTGCCAGGAGTTCCCCTTAGGATGTAGAACGAATCTCATTTTAACTCTTATGGGGGTATTTTATATGGAAATCGAGCGAATTTCGTTTTTCGTCAGCCTATTTGGCATCCCTTTGTTTGTCATCGGGTTTGGCCCTGGAAAAAATTTCATGAGTGCTGGGGTATTTCCTTTACAACCTAAAACAATTTTATTCCCGATGTCAAACGTTTAAACCTGCCAGCAGCGGCCCTCAGGATTTAAAACGAATCTCTTTTAACTCTAATAATGGTGTTTTAAATGGAGATCAAGCGAATTTTGTTTTTCGTCAGCCCCTTTGGCATCCCTTTACTTTCCACCATCGGGGATTCCTATAGCCTTGGAAATAATATCATAAGTGCAGGGGTATATCCTCTCCAGCCTAAAGCAGTTTCCTGCCCGATCTCATACGTTTAAGCCTGCTGGGAGGAGGCATTTACCTTAGGGAATAGAACAAATCTCATTTAACTGTAATTGGGGTGTTGAAATGGAAATCGAGCGAATTTCGTTTTTCGTCAGCCCCTTTGGCATCCCTTCAATTTCAATCGGGGATTCCTCTGGCCCTGGAAATATTTGTATGACTGCGGGGCTATATCCTCTCCAGCCTTAAACAATTTTCTGCTTGATCTCATAAGTTTAAGCCTGCTGGCCGTCAGATGGTAAAACGGTCTAACTCGAAAATCGCTGTTCTGAGAAAAATGACTTTGAAGTTTAGAGGTTTCAGCTTTTTTTAGGAGATGGGTATAATCCATTTTTAGCAATAGGACAAGAAGAAGCATATTAAACACTGATAACTGAAGAATTTTGTGCTTATTTGGGGTTTTAATTATAAAATAAATGAGATTTTTGTGCAGATAGACTGTTTAACCACAGCACATGATATACACTCCCACTACACACAATAAAATGGTAAAATGGATTATCTTCTAGAAAGACCATAAACACTATTGCCATACTACTAAATCGAAGATAGACCATCTGACAGCGATGATTAAAAAATCTCAATTCAGAAGGTTAAAAGGTTTATGTTGAAGATAGCTCGTTTTACCCCCACACGATATTACCGGCAATGGGCTAACTCAGAGATAGACCGTTTTACCATCAAATCTGAAGGAAAAATACAAAAAAGTACCAAAATAGCGGAAATTATCTCTAAAAGAAGACATGATGGGATTTTCTCGAAAGCACCATTGGAAATAGCGCCCTCACACTACCCGGAAAGTGAATTTACCTCAAAAAGTCAAAATTTCGAGTTAGACCGTTTTACCATCTGACGGCCGTGGGAGGGGCCATTTACCTTAGTGAGTAGAACAAATCTTATTTAATTCTAATTGGGATGTTAAAATTGAAATCGAGCGAATTTCGTTTCTCGTCGCCCCTTTGGCTTCCCTTCACTTGTTAGTGGGGTTTACTCTCGCCCTGGAAATAGTTGTATGAGTGCAGGCGTTTATCCGTTACAGCCTAAAGCAATTTTTCTGCCCGATCTCAATGTTTAAGGCTGCCAGGAGTTCCCCTTAGGATGTACAACGAATCTCATTTTAACTCTAATGGGGGTATTTTATATGGAAATCGAGCGAATTTCGTTTTTCGTCAGCCTTTTTGGCATCCCTTTACTATTCATCGTTGATTCTTCTGGCCCTGGAAATAATTTCATGACTGCGGTGGTATATCCTCTCCAGCCTAAGGAAATTTTCTTCCCGATTTAAAACGTTTAAGCCTGCCAGCAGTGGCCCTCAGGATGTAAAACGAATCTCTTTTAACTCTAATAATGGTGTTTTAAATAGAGATCAAGCGAATTTCGTTTTTCGTCAGCCCCTTTGGCATCCCTTTACTTTCCATCGGGGATTCCTATAGCCCTGAAAATATTTGAATGACTGCGGGGGTATATCCTCTCCAGCCTTAAGAAATTTTCTGCTTGATCTCATGAGTTTAAGCCTGCTGGGAGGGGCAGGCCATTTATCTTAGGGAATAGAACGAATCTCATTTAACTCTAATGGGGGGGGGGGGGGGGTTCAAATGGAAATCGAGCGAATTTCGTTTTTCGTCAGCCCCTTTGGCATCCCTTTACTTATTTGAATGACTGCGGGGGTATATCCTCTCCAGCCTTAAGAAATTTTCTGCTTGATCTCATGAGTTTAAGCCTGCTGGGAGGGGCCATTTACCTTAGTGAGTAGAACAAATCTTATTTAATTCTAATTGGGATGTTAAAATTGAAATCGAGCGAATTTCGTTTCTCGTCGCCCCTTTGGCATTCCTTAACTTGTTAGTGGGGTTTACTCTCGCCCTGGAAATAGTTGTATGAGTGCAGGGGTTTATCCTTTACAGCCTAAAGCAATTTTTCTGCCCGATCTTAAATATTTAAGGCTGCCAGGAGTTCCCCTTAGGATGTAGAACGAATCTCATTTTAACTCTTATGGGGGTATTTTATATGGAAATCGAGCGAATTTCGTTTTTCGTCAGCCTATTTGGCATCCCTTTGTTTGTCATCGGGTTTGGCCCTGGAAAAAATTTCATGAGTGCTGGGGTATTTCCTTTACAACCTAAAACAATTTTATTCCCGATGTCAAACGTTTAAACCTGCCAGCAGCGGCCCTCAGGATTTAAAACGAATCTCTTTTAACTCTAATAATGGTGTTTTAAATGGAGATCAAGCGAATTTTGTTTTTCGTCAGCCCCTTTGGCATCCCTTTACTTTCCACCATCGGGGATTCCTATAGCCTTGGAAATAATATCATAAGTGCAGGGGTATATCCTCTCCAGCCTAAAGCAGTTTCCTGCCCGATCTCATACGTTTAAGCCTGCTGGGAGGATGCATTTACCTTAGGGAATAGAACAAATCTCATTTGACTGTAATTGGGGTGTTGAAATGGAAATCGAGCGAATTTCGTTTTTCGTCAGCCCCTTTGGCATCCCTTCAATTTCAATCGGGGATTCCTCTGGCCCTGGAAATATTTGTATGACTGCGGGGCTATATCCTCTCCAGCCTTAAACAATTTTCTGCTTGATCTCATAAGTTTAAGCCTGCTGGCCGTCAGATGGTAAAACGGTCTAACTCGAAAATCGCTGTTCTGAGAAAAATGACTTTGAAGTTTAGAGGTTTCAGCTTTTTTTAGGAGATGAGTATAATCCATTTTTAGCAATAGGACAAGAAGAAGCATATTAAACACTTATAACTGAAGAATTTTGTGCTTATTTGGGGTTTTAATTATAAAATAAATGAGATTTTTGTGCAGATAGACTGTTTAACCACAGCACATGATATACACTCCCACTACACACAATAAAATGGTAAAATGGTCTATCTTCTAGAAAGACCATAAACACTATTGCCATACTACTAAATCGAAGATAGACCATCTGACAGCGATGATTAAAAAATCTCAATTCAGAAGGTTAAAAGGTTTATGTTGAAGATAGCTCGTTTTACCCCCACACGATATTACCGGCAATGGGCTAACTCAGAGATAGACCGTTTTACCATCAAATCTGAAGGAAAAATACAAAAAAGTACCAAAATAGCGGAAATTATCTCTAAAAGAAGACATGATGGGATTTTCTCGAAAACACCATTGGAAATAGCGCCCTCACACTACCCGGAAAGTGAATTTACCTCAAAAAGTCAAAATTTCGAGTTAGACCGTTTTACCATCTGACGGCCGTGGGAGGGGCCATTTACCTTAGTGAGTAGAACAAATCTTATTTAATTCTAATTGGGATGTTAAAATTGAAATCGAGCGAATTTCGTTTCTCGTCGCCCCTTTGGCTTCCCTTCACTTGTTAGTGGGGTTTACTCTCGCCCTGGAAATAGTTGTATGAGTGCAGGCGTTTATCCTTTACAGCCTAAAGCAATTTTTCTGCCCGATCTCAAATGTTTAAGGCTGCCAGGAGTTCCCCTTAGGATGTACAACGAATCTCATTTTAACTCTAATGGGGGTATTTTATATGGAAATCGAGCGAATTTCGTTTTTCGTCAGCCTTTTTGGCATCCCTTTACTATTCATCGTTGATTCTTCTGGCCCTGGAAATAATTTCATGACTGCGGGGGTATATCCTCTCCAGCCTAAGGAAATTTTCTTCCCGATTTAAAACGTTTAAGCCTGCCAGCAGTGGCCCTCAGGATGTAAAACGAATCTCTTTTAACTCTAATAATGGTGTTTTAAATAGAGATCAAGCGAATTTCGTTTTTCGTCAGCCCCTTTGGCATCCCTTTACTTTCCATCGGGGATTCCTATAGCCCTGAAAATATTTGAATGACTGCGGGGGTATATCCTCTCCAGCCTTAAGAAATTTTCTGCTTGATCTCATGAGTTTAAGCCTGCTGGGAGGGGCAGGCCATTTATCTTAGGGAATAGAACGAATCTCATTTAACTCTAATGGGGGGGGGGGTTCAAATGGAAATCGAGCGAATTTCGTTTTTCGTCAGCCCCTTTGGCATCCCTTTACTTATTTGAATGACTGCGGGGGTATATCCTCTCCAGCCTTAAGAAATTTTCTGCTTGATCTCATGAGTTTAAGCCTGCTGGGAGGGGCCATTTACCTTAGTGAGTAGAACAAATCTTATTTAATTCTAATTGGGATGTTAAAATTGAAATCGAGCGAATTTCGTTTCTCGTCGCCCCTTTGGCATTCCTTAACTTGTTAGTGGGGTTTACTCTCGCCCTGGAAATAGTTGTATGAGTGCAGGGGTTTATCCTTTACAGCCTAAAGCAATTTTTCTGCCCGATCTTAAATATTTAAGGCTGCCAAGAGTTCCCCTTAGGATGTAGAACGAATCTCATTTTAACTCTTATGGGGGTATTTTATATGGAAATCGAGCGAATTTCGTTTTTCGTCAGCCTATTTGGCATCCCTTTGTTTGTCATCGGGTTTGGCCCTGGAAAAAATTTCATGAGTGCTGGGGTATTTCCTTTACAACCTAAAACAATTTTATTCCCGATGTCAAACGTTTAAACCTGCCAGCAGCGGCCCTCAGGATTTAAAACGAATCTCTTTTAACTCTAATAATGGTGTTTTAAATGGAGATCAAGCGAATTTTGTTTTTCGTCAGCCCCTTCGGCATCCCTTTACTTTCCACCATCGGGGATTCCTATAGCCTTGGAAATAATATCATAAGTGCAGGGGTATATCCTCTCCAGCCTAAAGCAGTTTCCTGCCCGATCTCATACGTTTAAGCCTGCTGGGAGGAGGCATTTACCTTAGGGAATAGAACAAATCTCATTTAACTGTAATTGGGGTGTTGAAATGGAAATCGAGCGAATTTCGTTTTTCGTCAGCCCCTTTGGCATCCCTTCAATTTCAATCGGGGATTCCTCTGGCCCTGGAAATATTTGTATGACTGCGGGGCTATATCCTCTCCAGCCTTAAACAATTTTCTGCTTGATCTCATAAGTTTAAGCCTGCTGGCCGTCAGATGGTAAAACGGTCTAACTCGAAAATCGCTGTTCTGAGAAAAATGACTTTGAAGTTTAGAGGTTTCAGCTTTTTTTAGGAGATGAGTATAATCCATTTTTAGCAATAGGACAAGAAGAAGCATATTAAACACTTATAACTGAAGAATTTTGTGCTTATTTGGGGTTTTAATTATAAAATAAATGAGATTTTTGTGCAGATAGACTGTTTAACCACAGCACATGATATACACTCCCACTACACACAATAAAATGGTAAAATGGTCTATCTTCTAGAAAGACCATAAACACTATTGCCATACTACTAAATCGAAGATAGACCATCTGACAGCGATGATTAAAAAATCTCAATTCAGAAGGTTAAAAGGTTTATGTTGAAGATAGCTCGTTTTACCCCCACACGATATTACCGGCAATGGGCTAACTCAGAGATAGACCGTTTTACCATCAAATCTGAAGGAAAAATACAAAAAAGTACCAAAATAGCGGAAATTATCTCTAAAAGAAGACATGATGGGATTTTCTCGAAAGCACCATTGGAAATAGCGCCCTCACACTACCCGGAAAGTGAATTTACCTCAAAAAGTCAAAATTTCGAGTTAGACCGTTTTACCATCTGACGGCCGTGGGAGGGGCCATTTACCTTAGTGAGTAGAACAAATCTTATTTAATCGAGCGAATTTCGTTTCTCGTCGCCCCTTTGGCTTCCCTTCACTTGTTAGTGGGGTTTACTCTCGCCCTGGAAATAGTTGTATGAGTGCAGGGGTTTATCCGTTACAGCCTAAAGCAATTTTTCTGCCCGATCTCAAATGTTTAAGGCTGCCAGGAGTTCCCCTTAGGATGTACAACGAATCTCATTTTAACTCTAATGGGGGTATTTTATATGGAAATCGAGCGAATTTCGTTTTTCGTCAGCCTTTTTGGCATCCCTTTACTATTCATCGGGGATTCTTCTGGGCCTGGAAATAATTTCATGACTGCGGGGGTATATCCTCTCCAGCCTAAGGAAATTTTCTTCCCGATTTAAAACGTTTAAGCCTGCCAGCAGTGGCCCTCAGGATGTAAAACGAATCTCTTTTAACTCTAATAATGGTGTTTTAAATAGAGATCAAGCGAATTTCGTTTTTCGTCAGCCCCTTTGGCATCCCTTTACTTTCCATCGGGGATTCCTATAGCCCTGAAAATATTTGAATGACTGCGGGGGTATATCCTCTCCAGCCTTAAGAAATTTTCTGCTTGATCTCATGAGTTTAAGCCTGCTGGGAGGGGCAGGCCATTTATCTTAGGGAATAGAACGAATCTCATTTAACTCTAATGGGGGGGGGGGGGGTTCAAATGGAAATCGAGCGAATTTCGTTTTTCGTCAGCCCCTTTGGCATCCCTTTACTTATTTGAATGACTGCGGGGGTATATCCTCTCCAGCCTTAAGAAATTTTCTGCTTGATCTCATGAGTTTAAGCCTGCTGGGAGGAGCCATTTACCTTAGTGAGTAGAACAAATCTTATTTAATTCTAATTGGGATGTTAAAATTGAAATCGAGCGAATTTCGTTTCTCGTCGCCCCTTTGGCATTCCTTAACTTGTTAGTGGGGTTTACTCTCGCCCTGGAAATAGTTGTATGAGTGCAGGGGTTTATCCTTTACAGCCTAAAGCAATTTTTCTGCCCGATCTTAAATATTTAAGGCTGCCAGGAGTTCCCCTTAGGATGTAGAACGAATCTCATTTTAACTCTTATGGGGGTATTTTATATGGAAATCGAGCGAATTTCGTTTTTCGTCAGCCTATTTGGCATCCCTTTATTTGTCATCGGGTTTGGCCCTGGAAAAAATTTCATGAGTGCTGGGGTATTTCCTTTACAACCTAAAACAATTTTATTCCCGATGTCAAACGTTTAAGCCTGCCAGCAGCGGCCCTCAGGATTTAAAACGAATCTCTTTTAACTCTAATAATGGTGTTTTAAATGGAGATCAAGCGAATTTCGTTTTTCGTCAGCCCCTTTGGCATCCCTTTACTTTCCACCATCGGGGATTCCTATAGCCTTGGAAATAATTTCATAAGTGCAGGGGTATATCCTCTCCAGCCTAAAGCAATTTCCTGCCCGATCTCATACGTTTAAGCCTGCTGGGAGGAGGCATTTACCTTAGGGAATAGAACAAATCTCATTTAACTGTAATTGGGGTGTTGAAATGGAAATCGAGCGAATTTCGTTTTTCGTCAGCCCCTTTGGCATCCCTTCAATTTCAATCGGGGATTCCTCTGGCCCTGGAAATATTTGTATGACTGCGGGGCTATATCCTCTCCAGCCTTAAACAATTTTCTGCTTGATCTCATAAGTTTAAGGCTGCTGGGAGGGGCCATTTACCTTAGTGAGTAGAACAAATCTTATTTAATTCTAATTGGGATGTTAAAATTGAAATCGAGCGAATTTCGTTTCTCGTCGCCCCTTTGGCTTCCCTTCACTTGTTAGTGGGGTTTACTCTCGCCCTGGAAATAGTTGTATGAGTGCAGGCGTTTATCCGTTACAGCCTAAAGCAATTTTTCTGCCCGATCTCAAATGTTTAAGGCTGCCAGGAGTTCCCCTTAGGATGTACAACGAATCTCATTTTAACTCTAATAGGGGTATTTTATATGGAAATCGAGCGAATTTCGTTTTTCGTCAGCCTTTTTGGTATCCCTTCAATTTCAATCGGGGATTCCTCTGGCCCTGGATATATTTGTATGACTGCGGGGCTATATCCTCTCCAGCCTTAAACAATTTTCTGCTTGATCTCATAAGTTTAAGCCTGCTGGCCGTCAGATGGTAAAACGGTCTAACTCGAAAATCGCTGTTCTGAGAAAAATGACTTTGAAGTTTAGAGGTTTCAGCTTTTTTTAGGAGATGGGTATAATCCATTTTTAGCAATAGGACAAGAAGAAGCATATTAAACACTGATAACTGAAGAATTTTGTGCTTATTTGGGGTTTTAATCATAAAATAAATGAGATTTTTGTGCAGATAGACTGTTTAACCACAGCACATGATATACACTCCCACTACACACAATAAAATGGTAAAATGGATTATCTTCTAGAAAGACCATAAACACTATTGCCATACTACTAAATCGAAGATAGACCATCTGACAGCGATGATTAAAAAATCTCAATTCAGAAGGTTAAAAGGTTTATGTTGAAGATAGCTCGTTTTACCCCCACACGATATTACCGGCAATGGGCTAACTCAGAGATAGACCGTTTTACCATCAAATCTGAAGGAAAAATACAAAAAAGTACCAAAATAGCGGAAATTATCTCTAAAAGAAGACATGATGGGATTTTCTCGAAAGCACCATTGGAAATAGCGCCCTCACACTACCCGGAAAGTGAATTTACCTCAAAAAGTCAAAATTTCGAGTTAGACCGTTTTACCATCTGACGGCCGTGGGAGGGGCCATTTACCTTAGTGAGTAGAACAAATCTTATTTAATTCTAATTGGGATGTTAAAATTGAAATCGAGCGAATTTCGTTTCTCGTCGCCCCTTTGGCTTCCCTTCACTTGTTAGTGGGGTTTACTCTCGCCCTGGAAATAGTTGTATGAGTGCAGGCGTTTATCCGTTACAGCCTAAAGCAATTTTTCTGCCCGATCTCAAATGTTTAAGGCTGCCAGGAGTTCCCCTTAGGATGTACAACGAATCTCATTTTAACTCTAATGGGGGTATTTTATATGGAAATCGAGCGAATTTCGTTTTTCGTCAGCCTTTTTGGCATCCCTTTACTATTCATCGGGGATTCTTCTGGGCCTGGAAATAATTTCATGACTGCGGGGGTATATCCTCTCCAGCCTAAGGAAATTTTCTTCCCGATTTAAAACGTTTAAGCCTGCCAGCAGTGGCCCTCAGGATGTAAAACGAATCTCTTTTAACTCTAATAATGGTGTTTTAAATAGAGATCAAGCGAATTTCGTTTTTCGTCAGCCCCTTTGGCATCCCTTTACTTTCCATCGGGGATTCCTATAGCCCTGAAAATATTTGAATGACTGCGGGGGTATATCCTCTCCAGCCTTAAGAAATTTTCTGCTTGATCTCATGAGTTTAAGCCTGCTGGGAGGGGCAGGCCATTTATCTTAGGGAATAGAACGAATCTCATTTAACTCTAATGGGGGGGGGGTTCAAATGGAAATCGAGCGAATTTCGTTTTTCGTCAGCCCCTTTGGCATCCCTTTACTTATTTGAATGACTGCGAGGGTATATCCTCTCCAGCCTTAAGAAATTTTCTGCTTGATCTCATGAGTTTAAGCCTGCTGGGAGGGGCCATTTACCTTAGTGAGTAGAACAAATCTTATTTAATTCTAATTGGGATGTTAAAATTGAAATCGAGCGAATTTCGTTTCTCGTCGCCCCTTTGGCATTCCTTAACTTGTTAGTGGGGTTTACTCTCGCCCTGGAAATAGTTGTATGAGTGCAGGGGTTTATCCTTTACAGCCTAAAGCAATTTTTCTGCCCGATCTTAAATATTTAAGGCTGCCAGGAGTTCCCCTTAGGATGTAGAACGAATCTCATTTTAACTCTTATGGGGGTATTTTATATGGAAATCGAGCGAATTTCGTTTTTCGTCAGCCTATTTGGCATCCCTTTATTTGTCATCGGGTTTGGCCCTGGAAAAAATTTCATGAGTGCTGGGGTATTTCCTTTACAACCTAAAACAATTTTATTCCCGATGTCAAACGTTTAAACCTGCCAGCAGCGGCCCTCAGGATTTAAAACGAATTTCTTTTAACTCTAATAATGGTGTTTTAAATGGAGATCAAGCGAATTTTGTTTTTCGTCAGCCCCTTTGGCATCCCTTTACTTTCCACCATCGGGGATTCCTATAGCCTTGGAAATAATTTCATAAGTGCAGGGGTATATCCTCTCCAGCCTAAAGCAATTTCCTGCCCGATCTCATACGTTTAAGCCTGCTGGGAGGAGGCATTTACCTTAGGGAATAGAACAAATCTCATTTAACTGTAATTGGGGTGTTGAAATGGAAATCGAGCGAATTTCGTTTTTCGTCAGCCCCTTTGGCATCCCTTCAATTTCAATCGGGGATTCCTCTGGCCCTGGAAATATTTGTATGACTGCGGGGCTATATCCTCTCCAGCCTTAAACAATTTTCTGCTTGATCTCATAAGTTTAAGCCTGCTGGCCGTCAGATGGTAAAACGGTCTAACTCGAAAATCGCTGTTCTGAGAAAAATGACTTTGAAGTTTAGAGGTTTCAGCTTTTTTTAGGAGATGGGTATAATCCATTTTTAGCAATAGGACAAGAAGAAGCATATTAAACACTGATAACTGAAGAATTTTGTGCTTATTTGGGGTTTTAATTATAAAATAAATGAGATTTTTGTGCAGATAGACTGTTTAACCACAGCACATGATATACACTCCCACTACACACAATAAAATGGTAAAATGGATTATCTTCTAGAAAGACCATAAACACTATTGCCATACTACTAAATCGAAGATAGACCATCTGACAGCGATGATTAAAAAATCTCAATTCAGAAGGTTAAAAGGTTTATGTTGAAGATAGCTCGTTTTACCCCCACACGATATTACCGGCAATGGGCTAACTCAGAGATAGACCGTTTTACCATCAAATCTGAAGGAAAAATACAAAAAAGTACCAAAATAGCGGAAATTATCTCTAAAAGAAGACATGATGGGATTTTCTCGAAAGCACCATTGGAAATAGCGCCCTCACACTACCCGGAAAGTGAATTTACCTCAAAAAGTCAAAATTTCGAGTTAGACCGTTTTACCATCTGACGGCCGTGGGAGGGGCCATTTACCTTAGTGAGTAGAACAAATCTTATTTAATTCTAATTGGGATGTTAAAATTGAAATCGAGCGAATTTCGTTTCTCGTCGCCCCTTTGGCTTCCCTTCACTTGTTAGTGGGGTTTACTCTCGCCCTGGAAATAGTTGTATGAGTGCAGGCGTTTATCCGTTACAGCCTAAAGCAATTTTTCTGCCCGATCTCAAATGTTTAAGGCTGCCAGGAGTTCCCCTTAGGATGTACAACGAATCTCATTTTAACTCTAATGGGGGTATTTTATATGGAAATCGAGCGAATTTCGTTTTTCGTCAGCCTTTTTGGCATCCCTTTACTATTCATCGGGGATTCTTCTGGGCCTGGAAATAATTTCATGACTGCGGGGGTATATCCTCTCCAGCCTAAGGAAATTTTCTTCCCGATTTAAAACGTTTAAGCCTGCCAGCAGTGGCCCTCAGGATGTAAAACGAATCTCTTTTAACTCTAATAATGGTGTTTTAAATAGAGATCAAGCGAATTTCGTTTTTCGTCAGCCCCTTTGGCATCCCTTTACTTTCCATCGGGGATTCCTATAGCCCTGAAAATATTTGAATGACTGCGGGGGTATATCCTCTCCAGCCTTAAGAAATTTTCTGCTTGATCTCATGAGTTTAAGCCTGCTGGGAGGGGCAGGCCATTTATCTTAGGGAATAGAACGAATCTCATTTAACTCTAATGGGGGGGGGGTTCAAATGGAAATCGAGCGAATTTCGTTTTTCGTCAGCCCCTTTGGCATCCCTTTACTTATTTGAATGACTGCGAGGGTATATCCTCTCCAGCCTTAAGAAATTTTCTGCTTGATCTCATGAGTTTAAGCCTGCTGGGAGGGGCCATTTACCTTAGTGAGTAGAACAAATCTTATTTAATTCTAATTGGGATGTTAAAATTGAAATCGAGCGAATTTCGTTTCTCGTCGCCCCTTTGGCATTCCTTAACTTGTTAGTGGGGTTTACTCTCGCCCTGGAAATAGTTGTATGAGTGCAGGGGTTTATCCTTTACAGCCTAAAGCAATTTTTCTGCCCGATCTTAAATATTTAAGGCTGCCAGGAGTTCCCCTTAGGATGTAGAACGAATCTCATTTTAACTCTTATGGGGGTATTTTATATGGAAATCGAGCGAATTTCGTTTTTCGTCAGCCTATTTGGCATCCCTTTATTTGTCATCGGGTTTGGCCCTGGAAAAAATTTCATGAGTGCTGGGGTATTTCCTTTACAACCTAAAACAATTTTATTCCCGATGTCAAACGTTTAAACCTGCCAGCAGCGGCCCTCAGGATTTAAAACGAATTTCTTTTAACTCTAATAATGGTGTTTTAAATGGAGATCAAGCGAATTTTGTTTTTCGTCAGCCCCTTTGGCATCCCTTTACTTTCCACCATCGGGGATTCCTATAGCCTTGGAAATAATTTCATAAGTGCAGGGGTATATCCTCTCCAGCCTAAAGCAATTTCCTGCCCGATCTCATACGTTTAAGCCTGCTGGGAGGAGGCATTTACCTTAGGGAATAGAACAAATCTCATTTAACTGTAATTGGGGTGTTGAAATGGAAATCGAGCGAATTTCGTTTTTCGTCAGCCCCTTTGGCATCCCTTCAATTTCAATCGGGGATTCCTCTGGCCCTGGAAATATTTGTATGACTGCGGGGCTATATCCTCTCCAGCCTTAAACAATTTTCTGCTTGATCTCATAAGTTTAAGCCTGCTGGCCGTCAGATGGTAAAACGGTCTAACTCGAAAATCGCTGTTCTGAGAAAAATGACTTTGAAGTTTAGAGGTTTCAGCTTTTTTTAGGAGATGGGTATAATCCATTTTTAGCAATAGGACAAGAAGAAGCATATTAAACACTGATAACTGAAGAATTTTGTGCTTATTTGGGGTTTTAATTATAAAATAAATGAGATTTTTGTGCAGATAGACTGTTTAACCACAGCACATGATATACACTCCCACTACACACAATAAAATGGTAAAATGGATTATCTTCTAGAAAGACCATAAACACTATTGCCATACTACTAAATCGAAGATAGACCATCTGACAGCGATGATTAAAAAATCTCAATTGAGAAGGTTAAAAGGTTTATGTTGAAGATAGCTCGTTTTACCCCCACACGATATTACCGGCAATGGGCTAACTCAGAGATAGACCGTTTTACCATCAAATCTGAAGGAAAAATACAAAAAAGTACCAAAATAGCGGAAATTATCTCTAAAAGAAGACATGATGGGATTTTCTCGAAAGCACCATTGGAAATAGCGCCCTCACACTACCCGGAAAGTGAATTTACCTCAAAAAGTCAAAATTTCGAGTTAGACCGTTTTACCATCTGACGGCCGTGGGAGGGGCCATTTACCTTAGTGAGTAGAACAAATCTTATTTAATTCTAATTGGGATGTTAAAATTGAAATCGAGCGAATTTCGTTTCTCGTCGCCCCTTTGGCATTCCTTAACTTGTTAGTGGGGTTTACTCTCGCCCTGGAAATAGTTGTATGAGTGCAGGGGTTTATCCTTTACAGCCTAAAGCAATTTTTCTGCCCGATCTTAAATATTTAAGGCTGCCAGGAGTTCCCCTTAGGATGTAGAACGAATCTCATTTTAACTCTTATGGGGGTATTTTATATGGAAATCGAGCGAATTTCGTTTTTCGTCAGCCTATTTGGCATCCCTTTATTTGTCATCGGGTTTGGCCCTGGAAAAAATTTCATGAGTGCTGGGGTATTTCCTTTACAACCTAAAACAATTTTATTCCCGATGTCAAACGTTTAAACCTGCCAGCAGCGGCCCTCAGGATTTAAAACGAATCTCTTTTAACTCTAATAATGGTGTTTTAAATAGAGATCAAGCGAATTTCGTTTTTCGTCAGCCCCTTTGGCATCCCTTTACTTTCCATCGGGGATTCCTATAGCCCTGAAAATATTTGAATGACTGCGGGGGTATATCCTCTCCAGCCTTAAGAAATTTTCTGCTTGATCTCATGAGTTTAAGCCTGCTGGGAGGGGCAGGCCATTTATCTTAGGGAATAGAACGAATCTCATTTAACTCTAATGGGGGGGGGGGGTTCAAATGGAAATCGAGCGAATTTCGTTTTTCGTCAGCCCCTTTGGCATCCCTTTACTTATTTGAATGACTGCGGGGGTATATCCTCTCCAGCCTTAAGAAATTTTCTGCTTGATCTCATGAGTTTAAGCCTGCTGGGAGGAGCCATTTACCTTAGTGAGTAGAACAAATCTTATTTAATTCTAATTGGGATGTTAAAATTGAAATCGAGCGAATTTCGTTTCTCGTCGCCCCTTTGGCATTCCTTAACTTGTTAGTGGGGTTTACTCTCGCCCTGGAAATAGTTGTATGAGTGCTGGGGTTTATCCTTTACAGCCTAAAGCAATTTTTCTGCCCGATCTTAAATATTTAAGGCTGCCAGGAGTTCCCCTTAGGATGTACAACGAATCTCATTTTAACTCTAATGGGGGTATTTTATATGGAAATCGAGCGAATTTCGTTTTTCGTCAGCCTTTTTGGCATCCCTTTACTATTCATCGTTGATTCTTCTGGCCCTGGAAATAATTTCATGACTGCGGGGGTATATCCTCTCCAGCCTAAGGAAATTTTCTTCCCGATTTAAAACGTTTAAGCCTGCCAGCAGTGGCCCTCAGGATGTAAAACGAATCTCTTTTAACTCTAATAATGGTGTTTTAAATAGAGATCAAGCGAATTTCGTTTTTCGTCAGCCCCTTTGGCATCCCTTTACTTTCCATCGGGGATTCCTATAGCCCTGAAAATATTTGAATGACTGCGGGGGTATATCTTCTCCAGCCTTAAGAAATTTTCTGCTTGATCTCATGAGTTTAAGCCTGCTGGGAGGGGCAGGCCATTTATCTTAGGGAATAGAACGAATCTCATTTAACTCTAATGGGGGGGGGGTTCAAATGGAAATCGAGCGAATTTCGTTTTTCGTCAGCCCCTTTGGCATCCCTTTACTTATTTGAATGACTGCGGGGGTATATCCTCTCCAGCCTTAAGAAATTTTCTGCTTGATCTCATGAGTTTAAGCCTGCTGGGAGGGGCCATTTACCTTAGTGAGTAGAACAAATCTTATTTAATTCTAATTGGGATGTTAAAATTGAAATCGAGCGAATTTCGTTTCTCTTCGCCCCTTTGGCATTCCTTAACTTGTTAGTGGGGTTTACTCTCGCCCTGGAAATAGTTGTATGAGTGCAGGGGTTTATCCTTTACAGCCTAAAGCAATTTTTCTGCCCGATCTTAAATATTTAAGGCTGCCAGGAGTTCCCCTGAGGATGTAGAACGAATCTCATTTTAACTCTTATGGGGGTATTTTATATGGAAATCGAGCGAATTTCGTTTTTCGTCAGCCTATTTGGCATCCCTTTATTTGTCATCGGGTTTGGCCCTGGAAAAAATTTCATGAGTGCTGGGGTATTTCCTTTACAACCTAAAACAATTTTATTCCCGATGTCAAACGTTTAAACCTGCCAGCAGCGGCCCTCAGGATTTAAAACGAATCTCTTTTAACTCTAATAATGGTGTTTTAAATGGAGATCAAGCGAATTTTGTTTTTCGTCAGCCCCTTTGGCATCCCTTTACTTTCCACCATCGGGGATTCCTATAGCCTTGGAAATAATTTCATAAGTGCAGGGGTATATCCTCTCCAGCCTAAAGCAATTTCCTGCCCGATCTCATACGTTTAAGCCTGCTGGGAGGAGGCATTTACCTTAGGGAATAGAACAAATCTCATTTAACTGTAATTGGGGTGTTGAAATGGAAATCGAGCGAATTTCGTTTTTCGTCAGCCCCTTTGGCATCCCTTCAATTTCAATCGGGGATTCCTCTGGCCCTGGAAATATTTGTATGACTGCGGGGCTATATCCTCTCCAGCCTTAAACAATTTTCTGCTTGATCTCATAAGTTTAAGCCTGCTGGCCGTCAGATGGTAAAACGGTCTAACTCGAAAATCGCTGTTCTGAGAAAAAATGACTTTGAAGTTTAGAGGTTTCAGCTTTTTTTAGGAGATGGGTATAATCCATTTTTAGCAATAGGACAAGAAGAAGCATATTAAACACTGATAACTGAAGAATTTTGTGCTTATTTGGGGTTTTAATCATAAAATAAATGAGATTTTTGTGCAGATAGACTGTTTAACCACAGCACATGATATACACTCCCACTACACACAATAAAATGGTAAAATGGATTATCTTCTAGAAAGACCATAAACACTATTGCCATACTACTAAATCGAAGATAGACCATCTGACAGCGATGATTAAAAAATCTCAATTCAGAAGGTTAAAAGGTTTATGTTGAAGATAGCTCGTTTTACCCCCACACGATATTACCGGCAATGGGCTAACTCAGAGATAGACCGTTTTACCATCAAATCTGAAGGAAAAATACAAAAAAGTACCAAAATAGCGGAAATTATCTCTAAAAGAAGACATGATGGGATTTTCTCGAAAGCACCATTGAAAATAGCGCCCTCACACTACCCGGAAAGTGAATTTACCTCAAAAAGTCAAAATTTCGAGTTAGACCGTTTTACCATCTGACGGCCGTGGGAGGGGCCATTTACCTTAGTGAGTAGAACAAATCTTATTTAATTCTAATTGGGATGTTAAAATTGAAATCGAGCGAATTTCGTTTCTCGTCGCCCCTTTGGCATTCCTTAACTTGATAGTGGGGTTTACTCTCGCCCTGGAAATAGTTGTATGAGTGCAGGGGTTTATCCTTTACAGCCTAAAGCAATTTTTCTGCCCGATCTTAAATATTTAAGGCTGCCAGGAGTTCCCCTTAGGATGTAGAACGAATCTCATTTTAACTCTTATGGGGGTA
The DNA here is from genome assembly GCA_035222895.1 of Strongylocentrotus droebachiensis. NCBI lineage: Eukaryota > Metazoa > Echinodermata > Echinoidea > Camarodonta > Strongylocentrotidae > Strongylocentrotus > Strongylocentrotus droebachiensis. Next base: position 94,325 of record JAVYIG010005372.1, on the reverse strand, counting down.
TTTTATATGGAAATCGAGCGAATTTCGTTTTTCGTCAGCCTATTTGGCATCCCTTTATTTGTCATCGGGTTTGGCCCTGGAAAAAATTTCATGAGTGCTGGGGTATTTCCTTTACAACCTAAAACAATTTTATTCCCGATTTCAAACGTTTAAACCTGCCAGCAGCGGCCCTCAGGATTTAAAACGAATCTCTTTTAACTCTAATAATGGTGTTTTAAATAGAGATCAAGCGAATTTCGTTTTTCGTCAGCCCCTTTGGCATCCCTTTACTTTCCATCGGGGATTCCTATAGCCCTGAAAATATTTGAATGACTGCGGGGGTATATCCTCTCCAGCCTTAAGAAATTTTCTGCTTGATCTCATGAGTTTAAGCCTGCTGGGAGGGGCAGGCCATTTATCTTAGGGAATAGAACGAATCTCATTTAACTCTAATGGGGGGGGGGGGTTCAAATGGAAATCGAGCGAATTTCGTTTTTCGTCAGCCCCTTTGGCATCCCTTTACTTATTTGAATGACTGCGGGGGTATATCCTCTCCAGCCTTAAGAAATTTTCTGCTTGATCTCATGAGTTTAAGCCTGCTGGGAGGAGCCATTTACCTTAGTGAGTAGAACAAATCTTATTTAATTCTAATTGGGATGTTAAAATTGAAATCGAGCGAATTTCGTTTCTCGTCGCCCCTTTGGCATTCCTTAACTTGTTAGTGGGGTTTACTCTCGCCCTGGAAATAGTTGTATGAGTGCTGGGGTTTATCCTTTACAGCCTAAAGCAATTTTTCTGCCCGATCTTAAATATTTAAGGCTGCCAGGAGTTCCCCTTAGGATGTACAACGAATCTCATTTTAACTCTAATGGGGGTATTTCATATGGAAATCGAGCGAATTTCGTTTTTCGTCAGCCTTTTTGGCATCCCTTTACTATTCATCGTTGATTCTTCTGGCCCTGGAAATAATTTCATGACTGCGGGGGTATATCCTCTCCAGCCTAAGGAAATTTTCTTCCCGATTTAAAACGTTTAAGCCTGCCAGCAGTGGCCCTCAGGATGTAAAACGAATCTCTTTTAACTCTAATAATGGTGTTTTAAATAGAGATCAAGCGAATTTCGTTTTTCGTCAGCCCCTTTGGCATCCCTTTACTTTCCATCGGGGATTCCTATAGCCCTGAAAATATTTGAATGACTGCGGGGGTATATCCTCTCCAGCCTTAAGAAATTTTCTGCTTGATCTCATGAGTTTAAGCCTGCTGGGAGGGGCAGGCCATTTATCTTAGGGAATAGAACGAATCTCATTTAACTCTAATGGGGGGGGGGGGTTCAAATGGAAATCGAGCGAATTTCGTTTTTCGTCAGCCCCTTTGGCATCCCTTTACTTATTTGAATGACTGCGGGGGTATATCCTCTCCAGCCTTAAGAAATTTTCTGCTTGATCTCATGAGTTTAAGCCTGCTGGGAGGGGCCATTTACCTTAGTGAGTAGAACAAATCTTATTTAATTCTAATTGGGATGTTAAAATTGAAATCGAGCGAATTTCGTTTCTCTTCGCCCCTTTGGCATTCCTTAACTTGTTAGTGGGGTTTACTCTCGCCCTGGAAATAGTTGTATGAGTGCAGGGGTTTATCCTTTACAGCCTAAAGCAATTTTTCTGCCCGATCTTAAATATTTAAGGCTGCCAGGAGTTCCCCTGAGGATGTAGAACGAATCTCATTTTAACTCTTATGGGGGTATTTTATATGGAAATCGAGCGAATTTCGTTTTTCGTCAGCCTATTTGGCATCCCTTTGTTTGTCATCGGGTTTGGCCCTGGACAAAATTTCATGAGTGCTGGGGTATTTCCTTTACAACCTAAAACAATTTTATTCCCGATGTCAAACGTTTAAACCTGCCAGCAGCGGCCCTCAGGATTTAAAACGAATCTCTTTTAACTCTAATAATGGTGTTTTAAATGGAGATCAAGCGAATTTTGTTTTTCGTCAGCCCCTTTGGCATCCCTTTACTTTCCACCATCGGGGATTCCTATAGCCTTGGAAATAATTTCATAAGTGCAGGGGTATATCCTCTCCAGCCTAAAGCAGTTTCCTGCCCGATCTCATACGTTTAAGCCTGCTGGGAGGAGGCATTTACCTTAGGGAATAGAACAAATCTCATTTAACTGTAATTGGGGTGTTGAAATGGAAATCGAGCGAATTTCGTTTTTCGTCAGCCCCTTTGGCATCCCTTCAATTTCAATCGGGGATTCCTCTGGCCCTGGAAATATTTGTATGACTGCGGGGCTATATCCTCTCCAGCCTTAAACAATTTTCTGCTTGATCTCATAAGTTTAAGCCTGCTGGCCGTCAGATGGTAAAACGGTCTAACTCGAAAATCGCTGTTCTGAGAAAAATGACTTTGAAGTTTAGAGGTTTCAGCTTTTTTTAGGAGATGAGTATAATCCATTTTTAGCAATAGGACAAGAAGAAGCATATTAAACACTTATAACTGAAGAATTTTGTGCTTATTTGGGGTTTTAATTATAAAATAAATGAGATTTTTGTGCAGATAGACTGTTTAACCACAGCACATGATATACACTCCCACTACACACAATAAAATGGTAAAATGGTCTATCTTCTAGAAAGACCATAAACACTATTGCCATACTACTAAATCGAAGATAGACCATCTGACAGCGATGTTTAAAAAATCTCAATTCAGAAGGTTAAAAGGTTTATGTTGAAGATAGCTCGTTTTACCCCCACACGATATTACCGGCAATGGGCTAACTCAGAGATAGACCGTTTTACCATCAAATCTGAAGGAAAAATACAAAAAAGTACCAAAATAGCGGAAATTATCTCTAAAAGAAGACATGATGGGATTTTCTCGAAAGCACCATTGGAAATAGCGCCCTCACACTACCCGGAAAGTGAATTTACCTCAAAAAGTCAAAATTTCGAGTTAGACCGTTTTACCATCTGACGGCCGTGGGAGGGGCCATTTACCTTAGTGAGTAGAACAAATCTTATTTAATTCTAATTGGGATGTTAAAATTGAAATCGAGCGAATTTCGTTTCTCGTCGCCCCTTTGGCTTCCCTTCACTTGTTAGTGGGGTTTACTCTCGCCCTGGAAATAGTTGTATGAGTGCAGGCGTTTATCCGTTAAAGCCTAAAGCAATTTTTCTGCCCGATCTCAAATGTTTAAGGCTGCCAGGTGTTCCCCTTAGGATGTACAACGAATCTCATTTTAACTCTAATGGGGGTATTTTATATGGAAATCGAGCGAATTTCGTTTTTCGTCAGCCTTTTTGGCATCCCTTTACTATTCATCGGGGATTCTTCTGGGCCTGGAAATAATTTCATGACTGCGGGGTTATATCCTCTCCAGCCTAAGGAAATTTTCTTCCCGATTTAAAACGTTTAAGCCTGCCAGCAGTGGCCCTCAGGATGTAAAACGAATCTCTTTTAACTCTAATAATGGTGTTTTAAATAGAGATCAAGCGAATTTCGTTTTTCGTCAGCCCCTTTGGCATCCCTTTACTTTCCATCGGGGATTCCTATAGCCCTGAAAATATTTGAATGACTGCGGGGGTATATCCTCTCCAGCCTTAAGAAATTTTCTGCTTGATCTCATGAGTTTAAGCCTGCTGGGAGGGGCAGGCCATTTATCTTAGGGAATAGAACGAATCTCATTTAACTCTAATGGGGGGGGGGGGGTTCAAATGGAAATCGAGCGAATTTCGTTTTTCGTCAGCCCCTTTGGCATCCCTTTACTTATTTGAATGACTGCGGGGGTATATCCTCTCCAGCCTTAAGAAATTTTCTGCTTGATCTCATGAGTTTAAGCCTGCTGGGAGGAGCCATTTACCTTAGTGAGTAGAACAAATCTTATTTAATTCTAATTGGGATGTTAAAACTGAAATCGAGCGAATTTCGTTTCTCGTCGCCCCTTTGGCATTCCTTAACTTGTTAGTGGGGTATACTCTCGCCCTGGAAATAGTTGTATGAGTGCAGGCGTTTATCCTTTACAGCCTAAAGCAATTTTTCTGCCCGATCTCAAATGTTTAAGGCTGCCAGGTGTTCCCCTTAGGATGTACAACGAATCTCATTTTAACTCTAATGGGGGTATTTTATATGGAAATCGAGCGAATTTCGTTTTTCGTCAGCCTTTTTGGCATCCCTTTACTATTCATCGTTGATTCTTCTGGCCCTGGAAATAATTTCATGACTGCGGGGGTATATCCTCTCCAGCCTAAGGAAATTTTCTTCCCGATTTAAAACGTTTAAGCCTGCCAGCAGTGGCCCTCAGGATGTAAAACGAATCTCTTTTAACTCTAATAATGGTGTTTTAAATAGAGATCAAGCGAATTTCGTTTTTCGTCAGCCCCTTTGGCATCCCTTTACTTTCCATCGGGGATTCCTATAGCCCTGAAAATATTTGAATGACTGCGGGGGTATATCCTCTCCAGCCTTAAGAAATTTTCTGCTTGATCTCATGAGTTTAAGCCTGCTGGGAGGGGCAGGCCATTTATCTTAGGGAATAGAACGAATCTCATTTAACTCTAATGGGGGGGGGGTTCAAATGGAAATCGAGCGAATTTCGTTTTTCGTCAGCCCCTTTGGCATCCCTTTACTTATTTGAATGACTGCGGGGGTATATCCTCTCCAGCCTTAAGAAATTTTCTGCTTGATCTCATGAGTTTAAGCCTGCTGGGAGGAGCCATTTACCTTAGTGAGTAGAACAAATCTTATTTAATTCTAATTGGGATGTTAAAATTGAAATCGAGCGAATTTCGTTTCTCGTCGCCCCTTTGGCATTCCTTAACTTGTTAGTGGGGTTTACTCTCGCCCTGGAAATAGTTGTATGAGTGCAGGGGTTTATCCTTTACAGCCTAAAGCAATTTTTCTGCCCGATCTTAAATATTTAAGGCTGCCAGGAGTTCCCCTTAGGATGTACAACGAATCTCATTTTAACTCTAATGGGGGTATTTTATATGGAAATCGAGCGAATTTCGTTTTTCGTCAGCCTTTTTGGCATCCCTTTACTATTCATCGGGGATTCTTCTGGGCCTGGAAATAATTTCATGACTGCGGGGGTATATCCTCTCCAGCCTAAGGAAATTTTCTTCCCGATTTAAAACGTTTAAGCCTGCCAGCAGTGGCCCTCAGGATGTAAAACGACTCTCTTTGAACTCTAATAATGGTGTTTTAAATAGAGATCAAGCGAATTTCGTTTTTCGTCAGCCCCTTTGGCATCCCTTTACTTTCCATCGGGGATTCCTATAGCCCTGAAAATATTTGAATGACTGCGGGGGTATATCCTCTCCAGCCTTAAGAAATTTTCTGCTTGATCTCATGAGTTTAAGCCTGCTGGGAGGGGCAGGCCATTTATCTTAGGGAATAGAACGAATCTCATTTAACTCTAATGGGGGGGGGGTTCAAATGGAAATCGAGCGAATTTCGTTTTTCTTCAGCCCCTTTGGCATCCCTTTACTTATTTGAATGACTGCGGGGGTATATCCTCTCCAGCCTTAAGAAATTTTCTGCTTGATCTCATGAGTTTAAGCCTGCTGGGAGGAGCCATTTACCTTAGTGAGTAGAACAAATCTTATTTAATTCTAATTGGGATATTAAGTTTGAAATCGAGCGAATTTCGTTTCTCGTCGCCCCTTTGGCTTCCCTTTACTTTCCATCGGGGATTCCTATAGATCTGGAAATAATTTCATAAGTGCAGGGGTATATCCTCTCCAGCCTAAAGAAATTTCCTGTCCGATCTCATACGTTTAAGCCTGCTGTGAGGAGCCATTTACCTTAGTGAGTAGAACAAATCTTATTTAATTCTAATTGGGATATTAAGTTTGAAATCGAGCGAATTTCGTTTCTCGTCGCCCCTTTGGCTTCCCTTTACTTGTTAGTGGGTTTCACTCTGGCCCTGGAAATAATTGTATAAGTGCACGGGTTTATCCTTTACAGCCTAAAGCAATTTGTTTGCCCGATCTAAAATGTTTAAGCCTGCCAGGAGTTCCCCTTAGGATGTAGAACTAATCTCATTTTAACTCTAATTGGGGTATTTTATATGGAAATCGAGCGAAATTCGTTTTTCGTCAGCCTTTTGGCATCCCTTTACTTTTCATCGGGGATACCTCTGGCCCTGGAAATATTTGCATGCATGCGGGGGTATATCCTCTCCAGTCTAAAGTAATTTTCTGCCCGATCTCATACGTTTATCCTTTTTGGGAGGGGCCATTTACCTTAAAGAGTAGAACGAATCTCATTTACCTCTAATGGGGGGGGGGGGGGGTTCAAATGGAAATCGAGCGAATTTCGTTTTTCGTCAGCCCCTTTGGCATCCCTTTACTTTCCATCGGGGATTCCTCTGGCCCTGAAAATATTTGAATGCCTGCGGGGGTATATCCTCTCCAGCCTTAAGCAATTTTCTGCTTGATCTCATGAGTTTAAGCCTGCTGGGAGGGGCCATTTACCTTAGTAAGTAGAACAAACCTTATTTAATTCTAATTGGGATGTTAAAATTGAAATCGAACGAATTTCGTTTCTCGTCGCCCCTTTGGCATTCCTTAACTTTTTAGTGGGGTTTACTCTCGCCCTGGAAATAGTTGTATGAGTGCAGGGGTTTATTCTTTACAGCCTAAAGCAATTTTTCTGCCCGATCTTAAATATTTAAGGCTGCCAGGAGTTCCCCTTAGGATGTAGAACGAATCTCATTTTAACTCTTATGGGGGTATTTTATATGGAAATCGAGCGAATTTCGTTTTTCGTCAGCCTATTTGGCATCCCTTTATTTGTCATCGGGTTTGGCCCTGGAAAAAATTTCATGAGTGCTGGGGTATTTCCTTTACAACCTAAAATAATTTTCTGCCCGATGTCAAACGTTCAAGCCTGCCAGGAGGGGCCCTCAGGATGTAAAACGAATCTCATTTAACTCTAATAATGGTGTTTTAAATGGAGTTCAAGCAAATTTCGTTTTTCGTCAGCATTTTTGGCATCCCTTTACTTTCCATCGGGGATTCCTCTGGCTCTGGAAATATTTGCATGATTGCGGGGGTATATCCTCTCCAGTCTAAAGTAATTTTCTGCCCGATCTCATACGTTTAAGCTTGCTGGGAGGGGCCATTTACCTTAAAGAGTAGAACGAATCTCATTTACCTCTAATGGGGGGGGGGTTCAAATGGAAATCGAGCGAATTTCGTTTTTCGTCAGCCCCTTTGGCATCCCTTTTCTTTCCATCGGGGATTCCTCTGGCCCTGAAAATATTTGAATGCCTGCGGGGGTATATCCTCTCCAGCCTTAAGCAATTTTCTGCTTGATCTCATGAGTTTAAGCCTGCTGGGAGGGGCCATTTACCTTAGTAAGTAGAACAAACCTTATTTAATTCTAATTGGGATGTTAAAATTGAAATCGAGCGAATTTCGTTTCTCGTCGCCCCTTTGGCATTCCTTAACTTGTTAGTGGGGTTTACTCTCGCCCTGGAAATAGTTGTATGAGTGCAGGGATTTATTCTTTACAGCCTAAAGCAATTTTTCTGCCCGATCTTAAATATTTAAGGCTGCCAAGAGTTCCCCTTAGGATGTAGAACGAATCTCATTTTAACTCTTATGGGGGTATTTTATATGGAAATCGAGCGAATTTCGTTTTTCGTCAGCCTATTTGGCATCCCTTTATTTGTCATCGGGTTTGGCCCTGGAAAAAATTGCATGAGTGCTGGGGTATTTCCTTTACAACCTAAAATAATTTTATTCCCGATGTCAAACTTTTAAGCCTGCCAGCAGCGGCCCTCAGGATTTAAAACGCTTCTAGTTAACAAGAAATCTACTTTTATTTTTGTAATACTACCAATATTTTAGTTGTGATGTAATCCCATAAGTGCAATACAAGGCAAACTATGGTTTCAATTACCGATACACACAAAGTATGAAATCAATTTTTATGCAATTTGTTTTTTATACATTTATATTCATATACCAATTTTATATTTATACCGGGGTCTAATCTTTGTATCTGTATAATAGAATCACTACATTTTCTGTACCGAAGTTAAAAATCTGTGTTTAACCATTTATTTTTAATTGTTTAAATGACTGAAATTATCTTCCATGGCCAATGTAACAGTTGTCTCCTCTTCCTCTACCACTTCTACTTTCTCACCTCTACTTTCTTCATCTCACCCTTATCCTTACTTCTCAATCCTCTTCTTCCTCTTTCTCCTTCTGCTTTTGCTTCTTATAATGGTTCTCCTTTGTTATAGTCTGGTTGAAATGTTATAACCTTTTCCTTAGAGTAGCTATTACCTAGAATATTTTTTTTTAAACGTACAATTTTTCATATAAGTATTTATTTTCTTCATAACTTCGCCTATATCACTAGTAGTTTGTATAATGTGTAATGCTTGATATCGATATATTATGATAGTGTTACTATTCGCGCTACCCTCCGTCTATCATCTTACTATCCCTACTTGAATCTTCTTCTTCTTCTTTCTCCTTCTCTTCTACGTTTTCTCTTCTCCTTCCTCTTCATCCTCTTCTTAATCTTACCTTCCTCTTTTCTTTGCTTTCTTTACTCTACACCATCATCATGTTTTTCTTCACTTCTCTTTATCTCCTTTATATATAAAATGAGTTAGGGAGATCAAATAATAAGAAATAAGTATTTTGAAGTTATTTTTATTTTTTTAACAATCTACTCATTCAAGTTTAGTTCATTAATTTGAGGTTATTTTATATGAATGTTTTTATATACTGTAATTTACATTTGTAAAACATTGCCCAATTCGGCCTTGTAGGCCGCGATGCATTGTTGCTCTTTTATTCTCAATAAAACCATTATCTATCTATCTATCTATCTCTTTTAACTCTAATAATGGTGTTTTAAATGGAGATCAAGCGAATTTCGTTTTTCGTCAGCCCCTTTGGCATCCCTTTACTTTCCACCATCGGGGATTTCTATAGCCTTGGAAATAATTTCATAAGTGCAGGGGTAAATCCTCTCCAGCCTAAAGCAATTTCCTGCCCGATCGCATACGTTTAAGCCTGCTGGGAGGAGGCATTTACCTTAGGGAATAGAACAAATCTCATTTAACTGTAATTGGGGAGTTGAAATGGAAATCGAGCGAATTTCGTTTTTCGTCAGCCCCGTTGGCATCCCTTCAATTTCAATCGGGGATTCCTCTGGCCCTGGAAATATTTGTATGACTGCGGGGCTATATCCTCTCCAGCCTTAAACAATTTTCTGCTTGATCTCATAAGTTTAAGCCTGCTGGGAGGGGCCATTTACCTTAGTGAGTAGAACAAATCTTATTTAACTCTAATTAGGATGTTAAAATTGATATCGAGCGAAGTTCGTTTCTCGTCGCCCCTTTGGCTTCCCTTCACTTCTTAGTGGGGTTTACTCTCGCCCTGGAAATAGTTGTATGAGTGCAGGCGTTTATCCGTTACAGCCTGAAGCAATTTTTCTGCCCGATCTCAAATGTTTAAGGCTGCCAGGAGTTCCCCTTAGGAAGTACAACGAATCTCATTTTAACTCTAATGGGGGTATTTTTTATGGAAATCGAGCGAATTTCGTTTTTCGTCAGCCTTTTTGGCATCCCTTTACTATTCATCGGGGATTCCTCTGGCCCTGGAAATAATTTCATGACTGCGGGGGTATATCCTTTCCAGCCTAGGGAATTTTTTGTCTCGATCTCATTCGTTTGAATCTGCTTGGAGGGCCCGCAACCTTAGGGAGTAGAACGTGTCTCATTTAACTCTAATGGGGGTTTTTGAAATGGAGATCGAGCGAATTTCGTTTTTCGTCGCCCCTTTGGCATCCCTTTACTTTCAATCGGGTATTCCTATAGATCTGGAAATAATTTCATAAGTGCAGGGGTATATCCTCTCCAGCCTAAAGCAATTTCCTGCCCGATCTCATACGTTTAAGCCTGCTGGGAGGGGCCATTTACCTTAGGGAATAGAACAAATCTCATTTAAATCTAATGGGGGTTTTTGAAATGGAGATCGAGCGAATTTCGTTTTTCGTCGCCCCTTTGGCATCCCTTTACTTTCAATCGGGAATTCTTCTGGCCCTGGAAATAATTTCATGAGTGCTGGGGTTATTTCCTCTAAAGCCTAAAGCATTTTACTGCCCGATCTCATACTGTTAAGCCTGCTGGGAGGGGCCATTTACCTTAGAGTATAGAACGAATCTCATTTAACTCTAATGGGGGGGAGGGGGGTTCAAATGGAAATCGAGCGAATTTCGTTTTTCGTCAGCCCCTTTGGCATCCCTTTACTTTCCATCGGGGATTCCTCTGGCCCTGAAAATATTTGAATGCCTGCGGGGGTATATCCTCTCCAGCCTTAAGAAATTTTCTGCTTGATCTCATGAGTTTAAGCCTGCTGGGAGGGGCCATTTACCTTAGTAAGTAGAACAAACCTTATTTAATTCTAATTGGGATGTTAAAATTGAAATCGAACGAATTTCGTTTCTCGTCGCCCCTTTGGCATTCCTTAACTTGTTAGTGGGGTTTACTCTCGCCCTGGAAATAGTTGTATGAGTGCAGGGGTTTATTCTTTACAGCCTAAAGCAATTTTTCTGCCCGATCTTAAATATTTAAGGCTGCCAGGAGTTCCCCTTAGGATGTAGAACGAATCTCATTTTAACTCTTATGGGGGTATTTTATATGGAAATCGAGCGAATTTCGTTTTTCGTCAGCCTATTTGGCATCCCTTTATTTGTCATCGGGTTTGGCCCTGGAAAAAATTTCATGAGTGCTGGGGTATTTCCTTTACAACCTAAAATAATTTTCTGCCCGATGTCAAACGTTCAAGCCTGCCAGGAGGGGCCCTCAGGATGTAAAACGAATCTCATTTAACTCTAATAATGGTGTTTTAAATGGAGTTCAAGCAAATTTCGTTTTTCGTCAGCATTTTTGGCATCCCTTTACTTTCCATCGGGGATTCCTCTGGCTCTGGAAATATTTGCATGATTGCGGGGGTATATCCTCTCCAGTCTAAAGTAATTTTCTGCCCGATCTCATACGTTTAAGCTTGCTGGGAGGGGCCATTTACCTTAAAGAGTAGAACGAATCTCATTTACCTCTAATGGGGGGGGGGGGTTCAAATGGAAATCGAGCGAATTTCGTTTTTCGTCAGCCCCTTTGGCATCCCTTTTCTTTCCATCGGGGATTCCTCTGGCCCTGAAAATATTTGAATGCCTGCGGGGGTATATCCTCTCCAGCCTTAAGCAATTTTCTGCTAGATCTCATGAGTTTAAGCCTGCTGGGAGGGGCCATTTACCTTAGTAAGTAGAACAAACCTTATTTAATTCTAATTGGGATGTTAAAATTGAAATCGAGCGAATTTCGTTTCTCGTCGCCCCTTTGGCATTCCTTAACTTGTTAGTGGGGTTTACTCTCGCCCTGGAAATAGTTGTATGAGTGCAGGGGTTTATTCTTTACAGCCTAAAGCAATTTTTCTGCCCGATCTTAAATATTTAAGGCTGCCAAGAGTTCCCCTTAGGATGTAGAACGAATCTCATTTTAACTCTTATGGGGGTATTTTATATGGAAATCGAGCGAATTTCGTTTTTCGTCACCCTATTTGGCATCCCTTTATTTGTCATCGGGTTTGGCCCTGGAAAAAATTGCATGAGTGCTGGGGTATTTCCTTTACAACCTAAAATAATTTTATTCCCGATGTCAAACTTTTAAGCCTGCCAGCAGCGGCCCTCAGGATTTAAAACGCTTCTAGTTAACAAGAAATCTACTTTTATTTTTGTAATACTACCAATATTTTAGTTGTGATGTAATCCCATAAGTGCAATACAAGGCAAACTATGGTTTCAATTACCGATACACACAAAGTATGAAATCAATTTTTATGCAATTTGTTTTTTATACATTTATATTCATATACCAATTTTATATTTATACCGGGGTCTAATCTTTGTATCTGTATAATAGAATCACTACATTTTCTGTACCGAAGTTAAAAATCTGTGTTTAACCATTTATTTTTAATTGTTTAAATGACTGAAATTATCTTCCATGGCCAATGTAACAGTTGTCTCCTCTTCCTCTACCACTTCTACTTTCTCACCTCTACTTTCTTCATCTCACCCTTATCCTTACTTCTCAATCCTCTTCTTCCTCTTTCTCCTTCTGCTTTTGCTTCTTATAATGGTTCTCCTTTGTTATAGTCTGGTTGAAATGTTATAACCTTTTCCTTAGAGTAGCTATTACCTAGAATATTTTTTTTTAAACGTACAATTTTTCATATAAGTATTTATTTTCTTCATAACTTCGCCTATATCACTAGTAGTTTGTATAATGTGTAATGCTTGATATCGATATATTATGATAGTGTTACTATTCGCGCTACCCTCCGTCTATCATCTTACTATCCCTACTTGAATCTTCTTCTTCTTCTTTCTCCTTCTCTTCTACGTTTTCTCTTCTCCTTCCTCTTCATCCTCTTCTTAATCTTACCTTCCTCTTTTCTTTGCTTTCTTTACTCTACACCATCATCATGTTTTTCTTCACTTCTCTTTATCTCCTTTATATATAAAATGAGTTAGGGAGATCAAATAATAAGAAATAAGTATTTTGAAGTTATTTTTATTTTTTTAACAATCTACTCATTCAAGTTTAGTTCATTAATTTGAGGTTATTTTATATGAATGTTTTTATATACTGTAATTTACATTTGTAAAACATTGCCCAATTCGGCCTTGTAGGCCGCGATGCATTGTTGCTCTTTTATTCTCAATAAAACCATTATCTATCTATCTATCTATCTCTTTTAACTCTAATAATGGTGTTTTAAATGGAGATCAAGCGAATTTCGTTTTTCGTCAGCCCCTTTGGCATCCCTTTACTTTCCACCATCGGGGATTTCTATAGCCTTGGAAATAATTTCATAAGTGCAGGGGTAAATCCTCTCCAGCCTAAAGCAATTTCCTGCCCGATCGCATACGTTTAAGCCTGCTGGGAGGAGGCATTTACCTTAGGGAATAGAACAAATCTCATTTAACTGTAATTGGGGAGTTGAAATGGAAATCGAGCGAATTTCGTTTTTCGTCAGCCCCGTTGGCATCCCTTCAATTTCAATCGGGGATTCCTCTGGCCCTGGAAATATTTGTATGACTGCGGGGCTATATCCTCTCCAGCCTTAAACAATTTTCTGCTTGATCTCATAAGTTTAAGCCTGCTGGGAGGGGCCATTTACCTTAGTGAGTAGAACAAATCTTATTTAACTCTAATTAGGATGTTAAAATTGATATCGAGCGAAGTTCGTTTCTCGTCGCCCCTTTGGCTTCCCTTCACTTCTTAGTGGGGTTTACTCTCGCCCTGGAAATAGTTGTATGAGTGCAGGCGTTTATCCGTTACAGCCTGAAGCAATTTTTCTGCCCGATCTCAAATGTTTAAGGCTGCCAGGAGTTCCCCTTAGGAAGTACAACGAATCTCATTTTAACTCTAATGGGGGTATTTTTTATGGAAATCGAGCGAATTTCGTTTTTCGTCAGCCTTTTTGGCATCCCTTTACTATTCATCGGGGATTCCTCTGGCCCTGGAAATAATTTCATGACTGCGGGGGTATATCCTTTCCAGCCTAGGGAATTTTTTGTCTCGATCTCATTCGTTTGAATCTGCTTGGAGGGCCCGCAACCTTAGGGAGTAGAACGTGTCTCATTTAACTCTAATGGGGGTTTTTGAAATGGAGATCGAGCGAATTTCGTTTTTCGTCGCCCCTTTGGCATCCCTTTACTTTCAATCGGGTATTCCTATAGATCTGGAAATAATTTCATAAGTGCAGGGGTATATCCTCTCCAGCCTAAAGCAATTTCCTGCCCGATCTCATACGTTTAAGCCTGCTGGGAGGGGCCATTTACCTTAGGGAATAGAACAAATCTCATTTAAATCTAATGGGGGTTTTTGAAATGGAGATCGAGCGAATTTCGTTTTTCGTCGCCCCTTTGGCATCCCTTTACTTTCAATCGGGAATTCTTCTGGCCCTGGAAATAATTTCATGAGTGCTGGGGTTATTTCCTCTAAAGCCTAAAGCAATTTACTGCCCGATCTCATACTGTTAAGCCTGCTGGGAGGGGCCATTTACCTTAGAGTATAGAACGAATCTCATTTAACTCTAATGGGGGGGAGGGGGGTTCAAATGGAAATCGAGCGAATTTCGTTTTTCGTCAGCCCCTTTGGCATCCTTTTACTTTCCATCGGGGATTCCTCTGGTCCTGAAAATATTTGAATGACTGCGGGGGTATATCCTCTCAAGCCTTAAGAAATTTTCTGCTTGATCTCATGAGTTTAAGCCTGCTGGGAGGGGCCATTTACTTTAGTGAGTAGAACAAATCTTATTTAATTCTAATTGGGATGTTAAAATTGAAATCGAGCGAATTTCGTTTCTCGTCGCCCCTTTGGCATTCCTTAACTTGTTAGTGGGGTTTACTCTCGCCCTGGAAATAGTTGTATGAGTGCAGGGGTTTATCCTTTACAGCCTAAAGCAATTTTTCTGCCCGATCTTAAATATTTAAGGCTGCCAGGAGTTCCCCTTAGGATGTAGAACGAATCATCATTTTAACTCTTATGGGGGTATTTTATATGGAAATCGAGCGAATTTCGTTTTTCGTCAGCCTATTTGGCATCCCTTTATTTGTCATCGGGTTTGGCCCTGGAAAAAAATTTCATGAGTGCTGGGGTATTTCCTTTACAACCTTAAAACAATTTTATTCCCGATGTCAAACGTTTAAGCCTGCCAGCAGCGGCCCTCAGGATTTAAAACGAATCTCTTTTAACTCTAATAATGGTGTTTTAAATGGAGATCAAGCGAATTTCGTTTTTCGTCAGCCCCTTTGGCATCCCTTTACTTTCCACCATCGGGGATTCCTATAGCCTTGGAAATAATTTCATAAGTGCAAGGGTATATCCTCTCCAGCCTAAAGCAATTTCCTGCCCGATCTCATACGTTTAAGCCTGCTGGGAGGAGGCATTTACCTTAGGGAATAGAACAAATCTCATTTAACTGTAATTGGGGTGTTGAAATGGAAATCGAGCGAATTTCGTTTTTCGTCAGCCCCTTTGGCATCCCTTCAATTTCAATCGGGGATTCCTCTGGCCCTGGAAAATATTTGTATGACTGCGGGGCTATGTCCTCTCCAGCCTTAAACAATTTTCTGCTTGATCTCATAAGTTTAAGCCTGCTGGGAGGGAGGGGCAATTTACCTTAGTGAGTAGAACAAATCTTATTTAATTCTAATTGGGATGTTAAAATTGAAATCGAGCGAATTTCGTTTCTCGTCGCCCCTTTGGCTTCCCTTCACTTGTTAGTGGGGTTTACTCTCGCCCTGGAAATAGTTGTATGAGTGCAGGGGTTTATCCGTTACAGCCTAAAGCAATTTTTCTGCCCGATCTCAAATGTTTAAAGCTGCCAGGAGTTCCCCTTAGGATGTACAACGAATCTCTTTTTAACTCTAATGGGGGTATTTTATATGGAAATCGAGCGAAATTCGTTTTTCGTCAGCCTTTTTGGCATCCCTTTACTATTCATCGGGGATTCCTCTGGCCCTGGAAATAATTTCATAACTGTGGGGGTATATCCTTTCCAGCCTAAGGAAATTTTTGTCTCGATCTCATTCGTTTGAATCTGCTTGGAGGGCCCGCAACCTTAGGGAGTAGAACGTGTCTCATTTAACTCTAATGGGGGTTTTTGAAATGGAGATCGAGCGAATTTCGTTTTTCGTCGCCCCTTTGGCATCCCTTTACTTTCAATCGGGGATTCCTATAGATCTGGAAATAATTTCATAAGTGCAGGGGTATATCCTCTCCAGCCTAAAGCAATTTCCTGCCCGATCTCATACGTTTAAGCCTGCTCGAAGGGGCCATTTACCTTAGGGAATAGAACAAATCTCATTTAACTGTAATTGGGCTGTTGAAATGGAAATCGAGCGAATTTCGCTTTTTGTCAGCCCCTTTGGCATCCCTTTACTTTCCATCGGGGATTCTTCAGGGCATGAAATTAATTCCATGTGTGCAGTGGTACATCGTATACAGCCTTAGGTAATTTTCTGCCCGATCTTATAAGTTTAAGCATGCTGGGAGGGGCCATTTACCTTAGTGAGTAGAACAAATCTTATTTAATTCTAATTGGGATATTAAGTTTGAAATCGAGCGAATTTCGTTTCTCGTCGCCCCTTTGGCTTCCCTTTACTTGTTAGTGTGTTTCACTCTGGCCCTGGAAATAATTGTATAAGTGCACGGGTTTATCCTTTACAGCCTAAAGCAATTTGTTTGCCCGATCTAAAATGTTTAAGCCTGCCAGGAGTTCCCCTTAGGATGTAGAACTAATCTCATTTTAACTCTAATTGGGGTATTTTATATGGAAATCGAGCGAAATTCGTTTTTCGTCAGCCTATTGGCATCCCTTTACTTTTCATCGGGGATACCTCTGGCCCTGGAAATAATGTCATGACTGCGGGGGTATATCCTCTCCAGCCTCAGGCCATTTTTTTTCTCGATCTCATTCGTTTAAATCTGCTGGGAGGGGCCATTCACCTTAGGGAATAGAACAAATCTCATTTAACTTTTAAACAATTATTGGGGTGTTGAAATTGAAATCGAGCGAATTTCGGTTTTCGTCTCCCCCTTCGGCATCCCTTTACTTTCAATCGGTAATTCTTCTGGCCCTGGAAATAATTTCATGAGTGCTGGGGTTATTTCCTCTACAGCCTAAAGCAATTTACTGCCCGATCTCATACGGTTAAGCCTGCTGGGAGGGGCCATTTACCTTAGGGAATTTAACGAATCTCATTTAACTCTAATAATGGTGTTTTAAATAGAGATCAAGCGAATTTCGTTTTTCGTCAGCCCCTTTGGCATCCCTTTACTTTCCATCGGGGATTCCTATAGC
The DNA here is from genome assembly GCA_035222895.1 of Strongylocentrotus droebachiensis. Taxonomy (NCBI): domain Eukaryota; kingdom Metazoa; phylum Echinodermata; class Echinoidea; order Camarodonta; family Strongylocentrotidae; genus Strongylocentrotus; species Strongylocentrotus droebachiensis. The sequence continues at coordinate 77,448 of JAVYIG010005372.1, read as the reverse complement.
CCTGGAAAACATTTCATAAGTGCAGGGGTATATCCTCTCCAGCCTAAAGCAATTTCCTGCCCGATCTCATACGTTTAAGCCTGCTGTGAGGAGCCATTTACCTTAGGATATAGAACAAATCTCATTTAACTGTGATTGGGGTGTTGAAATGGAAATCGAGCGAATTTCGTTTTTCGTCAGCCCCTTTGGCATCCCTTTACTTTCCATCGGGGATTCCTCTCGCCCTGAAAATATTTGAATGACTGCGGGGGTATATCCTCTCCAGCCTTAAGCAATTTTCTGCTTGATCTCATGAGTTTAAGCCTGCTGGGAGGGGCCATTTACCTTAGTGAGTAGAACAAATCTTATTTAATTCTAATTGGGATGTTAAAATTGAAATCGAGCGAATTTCGTTTCTCGTCGCCCCTTTGGCTTCCCTTTACTTGTTAGTGTGTTTCACTCTGGCCCTGGAAATAATTGTATAAGTGCACGGGTTTATCCTTTACAGCCTAAAGCAATTTGTTTGCCCGATCTAAAATGTTTAAGCCTGCCAGGAGTTCCCCTTAGGATGTAGAACTAATCTCATTTTAACTCTAATGGGGGTACGTATAAGCCTGCTGGGAGGAGGCATTTACCTTAGGGAATAGAACAAATCTCATTTAACTGTAATTGGGGTGTTGAAATGGAAATCGAGCGAATTTCGTTTTTCGTCAGCCCCTTTGGCATCCCTTCAATTTCAATCGGGGATTCCTCTGGCCCTGGAAATATTTGTATGACTGCGGGGCTATATCCTCTCCAGCCTTAAACAATTTTCTGCTTGATCTCAAAAGTTTAAGCCTGCTGGGAGGGGCCATTTACCTTAGTGAGTAGAACAAATCTTATTTAATTCTAATTGGGATGTTAAAATTGAAATCGAGCGAATTTCGTTTCTCGTCGCCCCTTTGGCTTCCCTTCACTTGTTAGTGGGGTTTACTCTCGCCCTGGAAATAGTTGTATGAGTGCAGGCGTTTATCCGTTACAGCCTAAAGCAATTTTTCTGCCCGATCTCAAATGTTTAAGGCTGCCAGGAGTTCCCCTTAGGATGTACAACGAATCTCATTTTAACTCTAATGGGGGTATTTTTTATGGAAATCGTGCGAATTTCGTTTTTCGTCAGCCTTTTTGGCATCCCTTTACTATTCATCGGGGATTCCTCTGGCCCTGGAAATAATTTCATGACTGCGGGGGTATATCCTTTCCAGCCTAAGGAAATTTTTGTCTCTATCTCATTCGTTTGAATCTGCTTGGAGGGCCCGCAACCTTAGGGAGTAGAACGTGTCTCTTTTAACTCTAATGGGGGTTTTTGAAATGGAGATCGAGCGAATTTCGTTTTTCGTCGCCCCTTTGGCATCCCTTTACTTTCAATCGGGGATTCCTATAGATCTGGAAATAATTTCATAAGTGCAGGGGTATATCCTCTCCAGCCTAAAGCAATTTCCTGCCCGATCTCATACGTTTAAGCCTGCTGGGAGGGGCCATTTACCTTAGGGAATAGAACAAATCTTATTTAACTGTAATTGGGGTGTTGAAATGGAAATCGAGCGAATTTCGTTTTTCATCAGCCCCTTTGGCATCCCTTTACTTTCCATCGGGGATTCTTCAGGGCATGAAATTAATTCCATGTGTGCAGTGGTACATCGTATACAGCCTTAGGTAATTTTCTGCCCGATCTTATAAGTTTAAGCATGCTGGGAGGGGCCATTTACCTTAGTGAGTAGAACAAATCTTATTTAATTAATTGGGATGTTAAAATTGAAATCGAGCGAATTTCGTTTCTCGTCGCCCCTTTGGCATTCCTTAACTCGTTAGTGGGGTTTACTCTCGCCCTGGAAATAGTTGTATGAGTGCAGGGGTTTATCCTTTACAGCCTAAAGCAATTTTTCTGCCCGATCTTAAATATTTAAGGCTGCCAGGAGTTCCCCTTAGGATGTAGAACGAATCTCATTTTAACTCTTATGGGGGTATTTTATATGGAAATCGAGCGAATTTCGTTTTTCGTCAGCCTATTTGGCATCCCTTTATTTGTCATCGGGTTTGGCCCTGGAAAAAAATTCATGAGTGCTGGGGTATTTCCTTTACAACCTAAAATAATTTTATTCCCGATGTCAAACGTTTAAGCCTGCCAGCAGCGGCCCTCAGGATTTAAAACGCTTCTAGTTAACAAGAAATCTACTTTTATTTTTGTAATACTACCAATATTTTAGTTGTGATGTAATCCCATAAGTGCAATACAAGGCAAACTATGGTTTCAATTACCGATACACACAAAGTATGAAATCAATTTTTATGCAATTTGTTTTTTATACATTTATATTCATATACCAATTTTATATTCATACCGGGGTCTAATCTTTGTATCTGTATAATAGAATCACTACATTTTCTGTACCGAAGTTAAAAATCTGTGTTTAACCATTTATTTTTAATTGTTTAAATGACTGAAATTATCTTCCATGGCCAATGTAACAGTTGTCTCCTCTTCCTCTACCACTTCTACTTTCTCACCTCTACTTTCTTCATCTCACCCTTATCCTTACTTCTCAATCCTCTTCTTCCTCTTTCTCCTTCTGCTTTTGCTTCTTATAATGGTTCTCCTTTGTTATAGTCTGGTTGAAATGTTATAACCTTTTCCTTAGAGTAGCTATTACCTAGAATATTTTTTTTTAAACGTACAATTTTTCATATAAGTATTTATTTTCTTCATAACTTCGCCTATATCACTAGTAGTTTGTATAATGTGTAATGCTTGATATCGATACATTATGATAGTGTTACTATTCGCGCTACCCTCCGTCTATCATCTTACTATCCCTACTTGAATCTTCTTCTTCTTCTTTCTCCTTCTCTTCTACGTTTTCTCTTCTCCTTCCTCTTCATCCTCTTCTTAATCTTACCATCCTCTTTTCTTTGCTTTCTTTACTCTACACCATCATCATGTTCTTCTTCACTTCTCTTTATCTCCTTTATATATAAAATGAGTTAGGGAGATCAAATAATAAGAAATAAGTATTTTAAAGTTATTTTTATTTTTTTAACAATCTACTCATTCAAGTTTAGTTCATTAATTTGAGGTTATTTTATATGAATGTTTTTATATACTGTAATTTACATTTGTAAAACATTGCCCAATTCGGCCTTGTAGGCCGCGATGCATTGTTGCTCTTTTATTCTCAATAAAACCATTATCTATCTATCTATCTATCTATCTCTTTTAACTCTAATAATGGTGTTTTAAATGGAGATCAAGCGAATTTCGTTTTTCGTCAGCCCCTTTGGCATCCCTTTACTTTCCACCATCGGGGATTCCTATAGCCTTGGAAATAATTTCATAAGTGCAGGGGTATATCCTCTCCAGTCTAAAGCAATTTCCTGCCCGATCTCATACGTTTAAGCCTGCTGGGAGGAGGCATTTACCTTAGGGAATAGAACAAATCTCATTTAACTGTAATTGGGGTGTTGAAATGGAAATCGAGCGAATTTCGTTTTTCGTCAGCCCCTTTGGCATCCCTTCAATTTCAATCGGGGATTCCTCTGGCCCTGGAAATATTTGTATGACTGCGGGGCTATATCCTCTCCAGCCTTAAACAATTTTCTGCTTGATCTCAAAAGTTTAAGCCTGCTGGGAGGGGCCATTTACCTTAGTGAGTAGAACAAATCTTATTTAATTCTAATTGGGATGTTAAAATTGAAATCGAGCGAATTTCGTTTCTCGTCGCCCCTTTGGCTTCCCTTCACTTGTTAGTGGGGTTTACTCTCGCCCTGGAAATAGTTGTATGAGTGCAGGCGTTTATCCGTTACAGCCTAAAGCAATTTTTCTGCCCGATCTCAAATGTTTAAGGCTGCCAGGAGTTCCCCTTAGGATGTACAACGAATCTCATTTTAACTCTAATGGGGGTATTTTTTATGGAAATCGTGCGAATTTCGTTTTTCGTCAGCCTTTTTGGCATCCCTTTACTATTCATCGGGGATTCCTCTGGCCCTGGAAATAATTTCATGACTGCGGGGGTATATCCTTTCCAGCCTAAGGAAATTTTTGTCTCTATCTCATTCGTTTGAATCTGCTTGGAGGGCCCGCAACCTTAGGGAGTAGAACGTGTCTCATTTAACTCTAATGGGGGTTTTTGAAATGGAGATCGAGCGAATTTCGTTTTTCGTCGCCCCTTTGGCATCCCTTTACTTTCAATCGGGGATTCCTATAGATCTGGAAATAATTTCATAAGTGCAGGGGTATATCCTCTCCAGCCTAAAGCAATTTCCTGCCCGATCTCATACGTTTAAGCCTGCTGGGAGGGGCCATTTACCTTAGGGAATAGAACAAATCTTATTTAACTGTAATTGGGGTGTTGAAATGGAAATCGAGCGAATTTCGTTTTTCATCAGCCCCTTTGGCATCCCTTTACTTTCCATCGGGGATTCTTCAGGGCATGAAATTAATTCCATGTGTGCAGTGGTACATCGTATACAGCCTTAGGTAATTTTCTGCCCGATCTTATAAGTTTAAGCATGCTGGGAGGGGCCATTTACCTTAGTGAGTAGAACAAATCTTATTTAATTAATTGGGATGTTAAAATTGAAATCGAGCGAATTTCGTTTCTCGTCGCCCCTTTGGCATTCCTTAACTCGTTAGTGGGGTTTACTCTCGCCCTGGAAATAGTTGTATGAGTGCAGGGGTTTATCCTTTACAGCCTAAAGCAATTTTTCTGCCCGATCTTAAATATTTAAGGCTGCCAGGAGTTCCCCTTAGGATGTAGAACGAATCTCATTTTAACTCTTATGGGGGTATTTTATATGGAAATCGAGCGAATTTCGTTTTTCGTCAGCCTATTTGGCATCCCTTTATTTGTCATCGGGTTTGGCCCTGGAAAAAAATTCATGAGTGCTGGGGTATTTCCTTTACAACCTAAAATAATTTTATTCCCGATGTCAAACGTTTAAGCCTGCCAGCAGCGGCCCTCAGGATTTAAAACGCTTCTAGTTAACAAGAAATCTACTTTTATTTTTGTAATACTACCAATATTTTAGTTGTGATGTAATCCCATAAGTGCAATACAAGGCAAACTATGGTTTCAATTACCGATACACACAAAGTATGAAATCAATTTTTATGCAATTTGTTTTTTATACATTTATATTCATATACCAATTTTATATTCATACCGGGGTCTAATCTTTGTATCTGTATAATAGAATCACTACATTTTCTGTACCGAAGTTAAAAATCTGTGTTTAACCATTTATTTTTAATTGTTTAAATGACTGAAATTATCTTCCATGGCCAATGTAACAGTTGTCTCCTCTTCCTCTACCACTTCTACTTTCTCACCTCTACTTTCTTCATCTCACCCTTATCCTTACTTCTCAATCCTCTTCTTCCTCTTTCTCCTTCTGCTTTTGCTTCTTATAATGGTTCTCCTTTGTTATAGTCTGGTTGAAATGTTATAACCTTTTCCTTAGAGTAGCTATTACCTAGAATATTTTTTTTTAAACGTACAATTTTTCATATAAGTATTTATTTTCTTCATAACTTCGCCTATATCACTAGTAGTTTGTATAATGTGTAATGCTTGATATCGATACATTATGATAGTGTTACTATTCGCGCTACCCTCCGTCTATCATCTTACTATCCCTACTTGAATCTTCTTCTTCTTCTTTCTCCTTCTCTTCTACGTTTTCTCTTCTCCTTCCTCTTCATCCTCTTCTTAATCTTACCATCCTCTTTTCTTTGCTTTCTTTACTCTACACCATCATCATGTTCTTCTTCACTTCTCTTTATCTCCTTTATATATAAAATGAGTTAGGGAGATCAAATAATAAGAAATAAGTATTTTAAAGTTATTTTTATTTTTTTAACAATCTACTCATTCAAGTTTAGTTCATTAATTTGAGGTTATTTTATATGAATGTTTTTATATACTGTAATTTACATTTGTAAAACATTGCCCAATTCGGCCTTGTAGGCCGCGATGCATTGTTGCTCTTTTATTCTCAATAAAACCATTATCTATCTATCTATCTATCTATCTCTTTTAACTCTAATAATGGTGTTTTAAATGGAGATCAAGCGAATTTCGTTTTTCGTCAGCCCCTTTGGCATCCCTTTACTTTCCACCATCGGGGATTCCTATAGCCTTGGAAATAATTTCATAAGTGCAGGGGTATATCCTCTCCAGTCTAAAGCAATTTCCTGCCCGATCTCATACGTTTAAGCCTGCTGGGAGGAGGCATTTACCTTAGGGAATAGAACAAATCTCATTTAACTCTAATGGGGGTATTTTTTATGGAAATCGTGCGAATTTCGTTTTTCGTCAGCCTTTTTGGCATCCCTTTACTATTCATCGGGGATTCCTCTGGCCCTGGAAATAATTTCATGACTGCGGGGGTATATCCTTTCCAGCCTAAGGAAATTTTTGTCTCTATCTCATTCGTTTGAATCTGCTTGGAGGGCCCGCAACCTTAGGGAGTAGAACGTGTCTCATTTAACTCTAATGGGGGTTTTTGAAATGGAGATCGAGCGAATTTCGTTTTTCGTCGCCCCTTTGGCATCCCTTTACTTTCAATCGGGGATTCCTATAGATCTGGAAATAATTTCATAAGTGCAGGGGTATATCCTCTCCAGCCTAAAGCAATTTCCTGCCCGATCTCATACGTTTAAGCCTGCTGGGAGGGGCCATTTACCTTAGGGAATAGAACAAATCTTATTTAACTGTAATTGGGGTGTTGAAATGGAAATCGAGCGAATTTCGTTTTTCATCAGCCCCTTTGGCATCCCTTTACTTTCCATCGGGGATTCTTCAGGGCATGAAATTAATTCCATGTGTGCAGTGGTACATCGTATACAGCCTTAGGTAATTTTCTGCCCGATCTTATAAGTTTAAGCATGCTGGGAGGGGCCATTTACCTTAGTGAGTAGAACAAATCTTATTTAATTCTAATTGGGATATTAAGTTTGAAATCGAGCGAATTTCGTTTCTCGTCGCCCCTTTGGCTTCCCTTTACTTGTTAGTGTATTTCACTCTGGCCCTGGAAATAATTGTATTAGTGCACGGGTTTATCCTTTACAGCCTAAAGCAATTTGTTTGCCCGATCTAAAATGTTTAAGACTGCCAGGAGTTCCCCTTAGGATGTACAACTAATCTCATTTTAACTCTAATGGGGGTATTTTATATGGAAATCGAGCGAAATTCGTTTTTCGTCAGCCTATTTGGCATCCCTTTACTTTTCATCGGGGATACCTCTGGCCCTGGAAATAATTTCATGACTGCGGGGGTATATCCTCTCCAGCCTAAGGCCATTTTTTTTCTCGATCTCACTCGTTTAAATCTGCTGGGAGGGGCCATTCACCTTAAGGAATGAAACAAATCTCATTTAACTTTTAAACAATTATTGGGGTGTTGAAATTGAAATCGAGCGAATTTCGTTTTTCGTCACCCCCTTCGGCATCCCTTTACTTTCTATCGGGGATTCCTATGGCCCTGGAAATAATTTCATAAGTGCAGGGGTATTTCTTCTACAGCCTAAGGGAATTTTCTGCCCAATCTCATACGTTTAAGCCTGCTGATAGGGCACGCAACCTTAGGGAGTAGAACGTGTCTCATTTAACTCTAATGGGGGTTTTTGAAATGGAGATCGAGCAAATTTCGTTTTTCTTCGCCCCTTTGGCATCCCTTTACTTCAATCGGGAATTTTTCTGGCCCTAGAAATAATTTCATGAGTGCTGGGGTATTTCCTTTACAACCTAAAGAAATTTCCTGCCCGTTGTCAAACGTTCAAGCCTGCCAGGAGGGGCCCTCAGGATGTAAAACGAATCTCATTTAACTCTAATAATGGTGTTTTAAATGGAGTTCAAGCAAATTTCGTTTTTCGTCAGCATTTTTGGCATCCCTTTACTTTCCACCATCGGGGATTCCTATAGACCTGGAAATAATTTCATAAGTGCAGGGGTATATCTTCTCCAGCCTTAAGCAATTTCCTGCCCGATCTCATACGTTTAAGCCTGCTGGGAGGAGGCATTTACCTTAGGGAATAGAACAAATCTCATTTAACTGTAATTGGGGTGTTCAAATGGAAATCGAGCGAATTTCATTTTTCGTCAGCCCCTTTGGCATCCCTTCAATTTCAATCGGGGATTCCTCTGGCCCTGGAAATATTTGTATGACTGCAGGGCTATATCCTCCCCAGCCTTAAACAATTTTCTGCTTGATCTCATAAGTTTAAGCCTGCTGGGAGGGGCCATTTACCTTAGTAAGTAGAACAAATCTTATTTTAACTCTAATGGGGGTATTTTATATGGAAATCGAGCGAAATTCGTTTTTCGTCAGCCTATTTGGCATCCCTTTACTTTTCATCGGGGATACCTCTGGCCCTGGAAATAATTTCATGACTGCGGGGGTATATCCTCTCCAGCCTAAGGCCATTTTTTTTTCTCGATCTCATTCGTTTAAATCTGCTGGGAGGGGCCATTCAACTTAGGGAATAGAACAAATCTCATTTAACTTTTAAACAATTATTATTGGGGTGTTGAAATTGAAATCGAGCGAATTTCGTTTTTCGTCTCCCCCTTCGGCATCCCTTTACTTTCAATCGGTAATTCTTCTGGCCCTGGAAATAATTTCATGAGTGATGGGGTTATTTCCTCTACAGCCTAAAGCAATTTACTGCCCGATCTCATACGGTTAAGCCTGCTGGGAGGGGCCATTTACCTTAGGATATAGAACAAATCTCATTTAACTGTAATTGGGGTGTTGAAATGGAAATCGAGCGAATTTCGTTTTTCGTCAGCCCCTTTGGCATCCCTTTACTTTCCATCGGGGATTCCTCTGGCCCTGAAAATATTTGAATGACTACGGGGGTATATCCTCTCCAGCCTTAAGCAATTTTCTGCTTGATCTCATGAGTTTAAGCCTGCTGGGAGGGGCCATTTACCTTAGTGAGTAGAACAAATCTTATTTAATTAATTGGGATGTTAAAATTGAAATCGAGCGAATTTCGTTTCTCGTCGCCCCTTTGGCATCCCTTTACTTGTTAGTGTGTTTCACTCTGGCCCTGGAAATAATTGTATAAGTGCACGGGTTTATCCTTTACAGCCTAAAGCAATTTGTTTGCCCGATCTAAAATGTTTAAGACTGCCAGGAGTTCCCCTTAGGATGTACAACTAATCTCATTTTAACTCTAATGCGGGTATTTTATATGGAAATCGAGCGAAATTCGTTTTTCGTCAGCCTATTTGGCATCCCTTTACTTTTCATCCGGGATACCTCTGGCCCTGGAAATAATTTCATGACTGCGGGGGTATATCCTCTCCAGCCTAAGGCCATTTTTTTTCTCGATCTCATTCGTTTAAATCTGCTGGGTGGGGCCATTCACCTTAGGGAATGAAACAAATCTCATTTAACTTTTAAACAATTATTGGGGTGTTGAAATTGAAATCGAGCGAATTTCGTTTTTCGTCACCCCCTTCGGCATCCCTTTACTTTCTATCGGGGATTCCTATGGCCCTGGAAATAATTTCATAAGTGCAGGGGTATTTCTTCTACAGCCTAAGGGAATTTTCTGCCCAATCTCATACGGTTAATCCTGCTGATAGGGGCCCGCAACCTTAGGGAGTAGAACGTGTCTCATTTAACTCTAATGGGGGTTTTTGAAATGGAGATCGAGCGAATTTCTTTTTTTCTTCGCCCCTTTGGCATCCCTTTACTTCAATCGGGAATTTTTCTGGCCCTAGAAATAATTTCATGAGTGCTGGGGTATTTCCTTTACAACCTAAAGAAATTTCCTGCCCGTTGTCAAACGTTCAAGCCTGCCAGGAGGGGCCCTTAGGATGTAAAACGAATCTCATTTAACTCTAATAATGGTGTTTTAAATGGAGTTCAAGCAAATTTCGTTTTTCGTCAGCATTTTTGGCATCCCTTTACTTTCCATCGGGAATTCCTCTGGCCCTGGAAATATTTGTATGACTGCGGGGCTATATCCTCTCCAGCCTTAAGCAATTTTCTGCTTGATCTCATGAGTTTAAGCCTGCTGGGAGGGGCCATTTACCTTAGTGAGTAGAAAAAATCTTATTTAATTCTAATTGGGATGTTAAAATTGATATCGAGCGAATTTCGTTTCTCGACGCCCCTTTGGCATTCCTTAACTTGTTAGTGGGGTTTACTCTCGCCCTGGAAATAGTTGTATGAGTGCAGGGGTTTATCCTTTACAGCCTAAAACAATTTTTCTGCCCGATCTTAAATATTTAAGGCTGCCAGGAGTTCCCCTTAGGATGTAGAACGAATCTCATTTTAACTCTTATAATGGTGTTTTAAATGGAGATCAAGCGAATTTCGTTTTTCGTCAGCCTATTTGGCATCCCTTTATTTGTCATCGGGTTTGGCCCTGGAAAAAATTTCATAAGTGCAGGGGTATATCCTCTCCAGCCTAAAGCAATTTCCTGCCCGATCTCATACGTTTAAGCCTGCTGGGAGGAGGCATTTACCTTAGGGAATAGAACAAATCTCATTTAACTGTAATTGGGGTGTTGAAATGGAAATCGAGCGAATTTCGTTTTTCGTCAGCCCCTTTGGCATCCCTTCAATTTCAATCGGGGATTCCTCTGGCCCTGGAAATATTTGTATGACTGCAGGGCTATATCCTCTCCAGCCTTAAACAATTTTCTGCTTGATCTCATAAGTTTAAGCCTGCTGGGAGGGGCCATTTACCTTAGTGAGTAGAACAAATCTCATTTTAACTCTAATGGGGGTATTTTATATGGAAATCGAGCGAAATTCTTTTTTCGTCAGCCTATTTGGCATCCCTTTACTTTTCATCCGGGATACCTCTGGCCCTGGAAATAATTTCATGACTGCGGGGGTATATCCTCTCCAGCCTAAGGCCATTTTTTTTCTCGATCTCAATCGTTTAAATCTGCTGGGTGGGGCCATTCACCTTAGGGAATGAAACAAATCTCATTTAACTTTTAAACAATAATTATTGGGGTGTTGAAATTGAAATCGAGCGAATTTCGTTTTTCGTCACCCCCTTCGGCATCCCTTTACTTTCTATCGGGGATTCCTATGGCCCTGGAAATAATTTCATAAGTGCAGGGGTATTTCTTCTACAGCCTAAGGGAATTTTCTGCCCAATCTCATACGTTTAAGCCTGCTGATAGGGGCCCGCAACCTTAAGGAGTAGAACGTGTCTCATTTAACTCTAATGGGGGTTTTTGAAATGGAGATCGAGCGAATTTCGTTTTTCTTCGCCCCTTTGGCATCCCTTTACTTCAATCGGGAATTTTTCTGGCCCTAGAAATAATTTCATGAGTGCTGGGGTATTTCCTTTACAACCTAAAGAAATTTCCTGCCCGTTGTCAAACGTTCAAGCCTGCCAGGAGGGGCCCTTAGGATGTAAAACGAATCTCATTTAACTCTAATAATGGTGTTTTAAATGGAGTTCAAGCAAATTTCGTTTTTCGTCAGCATTTTTGGCATCCCTTTACTTTCCATCGGGGATTCCTCTGGCTCTGGAAATATTTGCATGATTCCGGGGGTATATTCTCTCCAGTCTAAAGTAATTTTCTGCCCGATCTCATACGTTTAAGCTTGCTGGGAGGGGCCATTTACCTTAAAGAGTAGAACGAATGTCATTTACCTCTAATGGGGGGGGTTCAAATGGAAATCGAGCGAATTTCGTTTTTCATCAGCCCCTTTGGCATCCCTTTACTTTCCATCGGGGATTCCTCTGGCCCTGAAAATATTTGAATGACTGCGGGGGTATATCCTCTCCAGCCTTAAGCAATTTTCTGCTTGATCTCATGAGTTTAAGCCTGCTGGGAGGGGCCATTTACCTTAGTGAGTAGAACAAATCTTATTTAATTCTAATTGGGATGTTAAAATTGAAATCAAGCGTATTTCGTTTCTCGACGCCCCTTTGGCATTCCTTAACTTGTTAGTGGGGTTTACTCTCGCCTTGGAAATAGTTGTATGAGTGCAGGGGTTTATCCTTTACAGCCTAAAGCAATTTTTCTGCCCGATCTTAAATATTTAAGGCTGCCAGGAGTTCCCCTTAGGATGTAGAACGAATCTCATTTTAACTCTTATGGGGGTATTTTATATGGAAATCGAGCGAATTTCGTTTTTCGTCAGCCTATTTGGCATCCCTTTATTTGTCATCGGGTTTGGCCCTGGAAAAAATTTCATGAGTGCTGGGGTATTTCCTTTACAACCTAAAACAATTTTCTTCCCGATGTCAAACGTTTAAGCCTGCCAGCAGCGGCCTTAAGGATTTAAAACGAATCTCTTTTAACTCTAATAATGGTGTTTTAAATGGAGATCAAGCGAATTTCGTTTTTCGTCAGCCCCTTTGGCATCCCTTTACTTTCCACCATCGGGGATTCCTATAGACCTGGAAATAATTTCATAAGTGCAGGGGTATATCCTTTCCAGCCTAAAGCAATTTCCTGCCCGATCTCATACGTTTAAGCCTGCTGGGAGGAGGCATTTACCTTAGGGAATAGAACAAATCTCATTTAACTGTAATTGGGGTGTTGAAATGGAAATCGAGCGAATTTCGTTTTTCGTCAGCCCCTTTGGCATCCCTTCAATTTCAATCGGGGATTCCTCTGGCCCTGGAAATATTTGTATGACTGCAGGGCTATATCCTCTCCAGCCTTAAACAATTTTCTGCTTGATCTCATAAGTTTAAGCCTGCTGGGAGGGGCCATTTACCTTAGTGAGTAGAACAAATCTTATTTTAACTCTAATGGGGGTATTTTATATGGAAATCGAGCGAAATTCGTTTTTCGTCAGCCTATTTGGCATCCCTTTACTTTTCATCGGGGATACCTCTGGCCCTGGAAATAATTTCATGACTGCGGGGGTATATCCTCTCCAGCCTAAGGCCATTTTTTTTTCTCGATCTCATTCGTTTAAATCTGCTGGGAGGGGCCATTCAACTTAGGGAATAGAACAAATCTCATTTAACTTTTAAACAATTATTATTGGGGTGTTGAAATTGAAATCGAGCGAATTTCGTTTTTCGTCTCCCCCTTCGGCATCCCTTTACTTTCAATCGGTAATTCTTCTGGCCCTGGAAATAATTTCATGAGTGATGGGGTTATTTCCTCTACAGCCTAAAGCAATTTACTGCCCGATCTCATACGGTTAAGCCTGCTGGGAGGGGCTATTTATCTTAGGATATAGAACAAATCTCATTTAACTGTAATTGGGGTGTTGAAATGGAAATCGAGCGAATTTCGTTTTTCGTCAGCCCCTTTGGCATCCCTTTACTTTCCATCGGGGATTCCTCTGGCCCTGAAAATATTTGAATGACTGCGGGGGTATATCCTCTCCAGCCTTCAGCAATTTTCTGCTTGATCTCATGAGTTTAAGCCTGCTGGGAGGGGCCGTTTACCTTAGTGAGTAGAACAAATCTTATTTAATTAATTGGGATGTTAAAATTGAAATCGAGCGAATTTCGTTTCTCGTCGCCCCTTTGGCATCCGTTTACTTGTTAGTGGGGTTTACTCTCGCCCTGGAAATAGTTGTATGAGTGCAGGGGTTTATCCTTTACAGCCTAAAGCAATTTTTCTGCCCGATCTTAAATGTTTAAGGCTGACGGGAGTTCCCCTTAGGATGTAGAACGAATCTCATTTTAACTCTAATGGGGGTATTTTATATGGAAATCGAGCGAATTTCGTTTTTCGTCAGCCTATTTGGCATCCCTTTATTTGTCATCGGGTATTCCTCTGGCCCTGGAAAAAATGTCATGAGTGCTTGGGTACATCCTCTACGGCCTAAGGGAATTTTTTTTCCCGATCTCATTCGTTTAAAACTGCTTGGAGGGGCCATTCACCTTAGGGAATAGAACAAATCTCATTTAACCCTTAAACAATAAATTACTGGGATGTTGAAATTGAAATCGAGCGAATTTCGTTTTTCGTCACCCCCTTCGACATCCCTTTACTTTCCATCGGGGATTCCTGTGGCCCTTGAAATAATTTCATAAGTGCAGGGGACATTGCCTCTACAGCCTAACGGAATTTTCTGCCCAATCTTATACGTTTAAGCCTGCTGGGAGGCGCCCGCAACCTTAGGGAGTAAAACGTGTCTCATTTAACTCTAATGGGGTTTTTTTAAATGGAGTTCGAGCGAATTTCGTTTTTCGTCGCCCCTTTGACATCCCTTTACTTTTAATCGGGGATTCTTCTTGCCCTGGAAATAATTTCATGAGTGCTGGGGTAATTCCTTTACAACCTAAAGCAATTTTCTGCCCGATGTCAAACGTTCAAGCCTGCCAGGAGGGCCCCTTAGGATGTAAAAACGAATCTCATTTAACTCTAATAATGGTGTTTTAAATGGATATCAAGCGAATTTCGTTTTTTTGTCAGCCTCTTTGGCATTCCTTTACTTTCCTTCGGGGGTTCCTCTGGCTCTGGAAATAATTGCATGATTGCGGGGGTATTTCCTCCACAGCCTAAAGCAATTTCCTGCCCGATCTCATACGTTTAAGCCTGCTGGGAAATGGGCCATTTACCTTAGGGAATAGAACAAATCTCATTTAACTGTAATTGGGGTGTTGAAATGGAAATCGAGCGTATTTCGTTTTTCGTCACCCCCTTCGGCATCCCTTTACTTTCCATCGGGGATTCTTCTGGCCCTGGAAATACTTTCATGAGCGCTGGGGTATTTCCTTTACAACCTCAAGCAATTTTCTGCCCGATGTCAAACATGTAAGCCTGCCAGCAGCGGCCCTCAGGATGTAAAACGAATCTCTTTTAACTCTAATAATGGTGTTTTAAATGGAGATCAAGCGAATTTTGTTTTTCGTCACCCTCTTTGGCATCCCTTTACTTTCCATCGGGGATTCCTATAGCCCTGGAAATAATTTCATGAGTGCAAGGGTGTATCCTTTCCAGCCTAAAGCAATTTCCTGCCCGATCTCATACGTTTAAGCCTGCTGGGAAATGGGCCATTTACCTTAGGGAATAGAACAAATCTCATTTAACTGTAATTGGGGTGTTGAAATGGACATCGAGCGTATTTCGTTTTTCGTCACCCCCTTCGGCATCCCTTTACTTTCCATCGGGGATTCTTCTGGCCCTGGAAATACTTTCATGAGCGCTGGGGTATTTCCTTTACAACCTCAAGCAATTTTCTGCCCGATGTCAAACATGTAAGCCTGCCAGCAGCGGCCCTCAGGATGTAAAACGAATCTCTTTTAACTCTAATAATGGTGTTTTAAATGGAGATCAAGCGAATTTTGTTTTTCGTCACCCTCTTTGGCATCCCTTTACTTTCCATCGGGGATTCCTATAGCCCTGGAAATAATTTCATGAGTGCAAGGGTGTATCCTTTCCAGCCTAAAGCAATTTCTGCCCGATCTCATACGTTTAAGCCTGCTGGGAGGAGCCATTTACCCTAGGGAATAGAACAAATCTCATTTAACTGTAATTGGGGAGTTGAAATGGAAATCGAGCGAATTTCGTTTTTCGTCAGCCCCTTTGGCATCCCTTTACTTTCTATCAGGGATTCCTCTGGCCCTGGAAATATTTGTATGACTGCGGGGCTATATCCTCTCAAGCCTTAAGCAATTTTCTGCTTGATCTCATAAGTTTAAGCCTGCTGGTAGGGGCCATTTAGCTTAGTGAGTAGAAGAAATCTTATTTAATTATAATTGGGATGTTAAAATTGAAATCGAGCGAATTTCGTTTCTCGTCGCCCCTTTGGCATCCCTTAACTTGATAGTGGGGTTTACTCTCGCCCTGGAAATAGTTGTATGAGTGCAGGCGTTTATTCTTTACAGCCTAAAGCAAATTTCTGCCCGATCTTAAATATTTAAGGCTGCCAGGAGTTCCCCTTAGGATTTACAACGAATCTCATTTAAACTCTAATGGGGGTATTTTATATGGAAATCGAGCGAATTTCGTTCTTCGTCAGCCTATTTGGCATCCCTTTACTATTCATCGGGGATTCCTCTGGCCCTGGAAATAATTTCATGACTGCGGGGGTATATCCTTTCCAGCCTAAGGAAATTTTTGTCTCGATCTCATTCGTTTGAATCTGCTTGGAGGGCCCGCAACCTTAGGGAGTAGAACGTGTCTCATTTAACTCTAATGGGGGTTTTTGAAATGGAGATCGAGCGAATTTCGTTTTTCTTCGCCCCTTTGGCATCCCTTTACTTCAATCGGGAATTTTTCTGGCCCTAGAAATAATTTCATGAGTGCTGGGGTATTTCCTTTACAACCTAAAGAAATTTCCTGCCCGTTGTCAAACGTTCAAGCCTGCCAGGAGGGGCCCTTAGGATGTAAAACGAATCTCATTTAACTCTAATAATGGTGTTTTAAATGGAGTTCAAGCAAATTTCGTTTTTCGTCAGCATTTTTGGCATCCCTTTACTTTCCATCGGGGATTCCTCTGGCTCTGGAAATATTTGCATGATTCCGGGGGTATATTCTCTCCAGTCTAAAGTAATTTTCTGCCCGATCTCATACGTTTAAGCTTGCTGGGAGGGGCCATTTACCTTAAAGAGTAGAACGAATCTCATTTACCTCTAATGGGGGGGGGTTCAAATGGAAATCGAGCGAAATTCGTTTTTCATCAGCCCCTTTGGCATCCCTTTACTTTCCATCGGGGATTCCTCTGGCCCTGAAAATATTTGAATGACTGCGGGGGTATATCATCTCCAGCCTTAAGCAATTTTCTGCTTGATCTCATGAGTTTAAGCCTGCTGGGAGGGGCCATTTACCTTAGTGAGTAGAACAAATCTTATTTAATTCTAATTGGGATGTTAAATATTTAAGGCTGCCAGGAGTTCCCCTTAGGATTTACAACGAATCTCATTTAAACTCTAATGGGGGTATTTTATATGGAAATCGAGCGAATTTCGTTCTTCGTCAGCCTATTTGGCATCCCTTTACTATTCATCGGGGATTCCTCTGGCCCTGGAAATAATTTCATGACTGCGGGGGTATATCCTTTCCAGCCTAAGGAAATTTTTGTCTCGATCTCATTCGTTTGAATCTGCTTGGAGGGCCCGCAACCTTAGGGAGTAGAACGTGTCTCATTTAACTCTAATGGGGGTTTTTGAAATGGAGATCGAGCGAATTTCGTTTTTCTTCGCCCCTTTGGCATCCCTTTACTTCAATCGGGAATTTTTCTGGCCCTAGAAATAATTTCATGAGTGCTGGGGTATTTCCTTTACAACCTAAAGAAATTTCCTGCCCGTTGTCAAACGTTCAAGCCTGCCAGGAGGGGCCCTTAGGATGTAAAACGAATCTCATTTAACTCTAATAATGGTGTTTTAAATGGAGTTCAAGCAAATTTCGTTTTTCGTCAGCATTTTTGGCATCCCTTTACTTTCCATCGGGGATTCCTCTGGCTCTGGAAATATTTGCATGATTCCGGGGGTATATTCTCTCCAGTCTAAAGTAATTTTCTGCCCGATCTCATACGTTTAAGCTTGCTGGGAGGGGCCATTTACCTTAAAGAGTAGAACGAATCTCATTTACCTCTAATGGGGGGGGGTTCAAATGGAAATCGAGCGAATTTCGTTTTTCATCAGCCCCTTTGGCATCCCTTTACTTTCCATCGGGGATTCCTCTGGCCCTGAACATATTTGAATGACTGCGGGGGTATATCATCTCCAGCCTTAAGCAATTTTCTGCTTGATCTCATGAGTTTAAGCCTGCTGGGAGGGGCCATTTACCTTAGTGAGTAGAACAAATCTTATTTAATTCTAATTGGGATGTTAAAATTGAAATCGAGCGAATTTCGTTTCTCGACGCCCCTTTGGCATTCCTTAACTTGTTAGTGGGGTTTACTCTCGCCCTGGAAATAGTTGTATGAGTGCAGGGGTTTATCCTTTACAGCCTAAAGCAATTTTCTGCCCGATCTTAAATATTTAAGGCTGCCAGGAGTTCCCCTTAGGATGTAGAACGAATCTCATTTTAACTATTATGGGGGTATTTTATATGGAAATCGAGCGAATTTCGTTTTTCGTCAGCCTATTTGGCATCCCTTTATTTGTCATCGGGTTTGGCCCTGGAAAAAATTTCATGAGTGCTGGGGTATTTCCTTTACAACCTAAAACAATTTTCTTCCCGATGTCAAACGTTTAAGCCTGCCAGCAGCGGCCTTAAGGATTTAAAACGAATCTCTTTTAACTCTAATAATGGTGTTTTAAATGGATATCAAGCGAATTTCGTTTTTTTGTCAGCCTCTTTGGCATCCCTTTACTTTCCTTCGGGGGTTCCTCTGGCTCTGGAAATAATTGCATGATTGCGGGGGTATTTCCTCCACAGCCTAAAGCAATTTCCTGCCCGATCTCATACGTTTAAGCCTGCTGGGAAATGGGCCATTTACCTTAGGGAATAGAACAAATCTCATTTAACTGTAATTGGGGTGTTGAAATGGAAATCGAGCGTATTTCGTTTTTCGTCACCCCCTTCGGCATCCCTTTACTTTCCATCGGGGATTCTTCTGGCCCTGGAAATACTTTCATGAGCGCTGGGGTATTTCCTTTACAACCTCAAGCAATTTTCTGCCCGATGTCAAACATGTAAGCCTGCCAGCAGCGGCCCTCAGGATGTAAAACGAATCTCTTTTAACTCTAATAATGGTGTTTTAAATGGAGATCAAGCGAATTTTGTTTTTCGTCACCCTCTTTGGCATCCCTTTACTTTCCATCGGGGATTCCTATAGCCCTGGAAATAATTTCATGAGTGCAAGGGTGTATCCTTTCCAGCCTAAAGCAATTTCTGCCCGATCTCATACGTTTAAGCCTGCTGGGAGGAGCCATTTACCCTAGGGAATAGAACAAATCTCATTTAACTGTAATTGGGGAGTTGAAATGGAAATCGAGCGAATTTCGTTTTTCGTCAGCCCCTTTGGCATCCCTTTACTTTCTATCAGGGATTCCTCTGGCCCTGGAAATATTTGTATGACTGCGGAGCTATATCCTCTCAAGCCTTAAGCAATTTTCTGCTTGATCTCATAAGTTTAAGCCTGCTGGTAGGGGCCATTTAGCTTAGTGAGTAGAAGAAATCTTATTTAATTCTAATTGGGATGTTAAAATTGAAATCGAGCGAATTTCGTTTCTCGTCGCCCCTTTGGCATCCCTTAACTTGATAGTGGGGTTTACTCTCGCCCTGGAAATAGTTGTATGAGTGCAGGCGTTTATTCTTTACAGCCTAAAGCAAATTTCTGCCCGATCTTAAATATTTAAGGCTGCCAGGAGTTCCCCTTAGGATTTACAACGAATCTCATTTAAACTCTAATGGGGGTATTTTATATGGAAATCGAGCGAATTTCGTTCTTCGTCAGCCTATTTGGCATCCCTTTACTATTCATCGGGGATTCCTCTGGCCCTGGAAATAATTTCATGACTGCGGGGGTATATCCTTTCCAGCCTAAGGAAATTTTTGTCTCGATCTCATTCGTTTGAATCTGCTTGGAGGGCCCGCAACCTTAGGGAGTAGAACGTGTCTCATTTAACTCTAATGGGGGTTTTTGAAATGGAGATCGAGCGAATTTCGTTTTTCTTCGCCCCTTTGGCATCCCTTTACTTCAATCGGGAATTTTTCTGGCCCTAGAAATAATTTCATGAGTGCTGGGGTATTTCCTTTACAACCTAAAGAAATTTCCTGCCCGTTGTCAAACGTTCAAGCCTGCCAGGAGGGGCCCTTAGGATGTAAAACGAATCTCATTTAACTCTAATAATGGTGTTTTAAATGGAGTTCAAGCAAATTTCGTTTTTCGTCAGCATTTTTGGCATCCCTTTACTTTCCATCGGGGATTCCTCTGGCTCTGGAAATATTTGCATGATTCCGGGGGTATATTCTCTCCAGTCTAAAGTAATTTTCTGCCCGATCTCATACGTTTAAGCTTGCTGGGAGGGGCCATTTACCTTAAAGAGTAGAACGAATCTCATTTACCTCTAATGGGGGGGGGGTTCAAATGGAAATCGAGCGAATTTCGTTTTTCATCAGCCCCTTTGGCATCCCTTTACTTTCCATCGGGGATTCCTCTGGCCCTGAACATATTTGAATGACTGCGGGGGTATATCATCTCCAGCCTTAAGCAATTTTCTGCTTGATCTCATGAGTTTAAGCCTGCTGGGAGGGGCCATTTACCTTAGTGAGTAGAACAAATCTTATTTAATTCTAATTGGGATGTTAAAATTGAAATCGAGCGAATTTCGTTTCTCGACGCCCCTTTGGCATTCCTTAACTTGTTAGTGGGGTTTACTCTCGCCCTGGAAATAGTTGTATGAGTGCAGGGGTTTATCCTTTACAGCCTAAAGCAATTTTCTGCCCGATCTTAAATATTTAAGGCTGCCAGGAGTTCCCCTTAGGATGTAGAACGAATCTCATTTTAACTATTATGGGGGTATTTTATATGGAAATCGAGCGAATTTCGTTTTTCGTCAGCCTATTTGGCATCCCTTTATTTGTCATCGGGTTTGGCCCTGGAAAAAATTTCATGAGTGCTGGGGTATTTCCTTTACAACCTAAAACAATTTTCTTCCCGATGTCAAACGTTTAAGCCTGCCAGCAGCGGCCTTAAGGATTTAAAACGAATCTCTTTTAACTCTAATAATGGTGTTTTAAATGGATATCAAGCGAATTTCGTTTTTTTGTCAGCCTCTTTGGCATCCCTTTACTTTCCTTCGGGGGTTCCTCTGGCTCTGGAAATAATTGCATGATTGCGGGGGTATTTCCTCCACAGCCTAAAGCAATTTCCTGCCCGATCTCATACGTTTAAGCCTGCTGGGAAATGGGCCATTTACCTTAGGGAATAGAACAAATCTCATTTAACTGTAATTGGGGTGTTGAAATGGAAATCGAGCGTATTTCGTTTTTCGTCACCCCCTTCGGCATCCCTTTACTTTCCATCGGGGATTCTTCTGGCCCTGGAAATACTTTCATGAGCGCTGGGGTATTTCCTTTACAACCTCAAGCAATTTTCTGCCCGATGTCAAACATGTAAGCCTGCCAGCAGCGGCCCTCAGGATGTAAAACGAATCTCTTTTAACTCTAATAATGGTGTTTTAAATGGAGATCAAGCGAATTTTGTTTTTCGTCACCCTCTTTGGCATCCCTTTACTTTCCATCGGGGATTCCTATGGCCCTGGAAATAATTTCATGAGTGCAAGGGTGTATCCTTTCCAGCCTAAAGCAATTTCTGCCCGATCTCATACGTTTAAGCCTGCCAGCAGCGGCCTTAAGGATTTAAAACGAATCTCTTTTAACTCTAATAATGGTGTTTTAAATGGAGATCAAGCGAATTTCGTTTTTCGTCAGCCTATTTGGCATCCCTTTATTTGTCATCGGGTTTGGCCCTGGAAAAAATTTCATGAGTGCTGGGGTATTTCCTTTACAACCTAAAACAGTTTTTCTTCCCGATGTCAAACGTTTAAGCCTGCCAGCAGCGGCCTTAAGGATTTAAAACGAATCTCTTTTAACTCTAATAATGGTGTTTTAAATGGAGATCAAGCGAATTTCGTTTTTCGTCAGCCCCTTTGGCATCCCTTTACTTTCCACCATCGGGGATTCCTATAGACCTGGAAATAATTTCATAAGTGCAGGGGTATATCCTCTCCAGCCTAAAGCAATTTCCTGCCCGATCTCATACGTTTAAGCCTGCTGGGAGGAGGCATTTACCTTAGGGAATAGAACAAATCTCATTTAACTGTAATTGGGGAGTTGAAATGGAAATCGAGCGAATTTCGTTTTTCGTCAGCCCCTTTGGCATCCCTTTACTTTCTATCAGGGATTCCTCTGGCCCTGGAAATATTTGTATGACTGCGGGGCTATATCCTCTCAAGCCTTAAGCAATTTTCTGCTTGATCTCATAAGTTTAAGCCTGCTGGTAGGGGCCATTTAGCTTAGTGAGTAGAAGAAATCTTATTTAATTCTAATTGGGATGTTAAAATTGAAATCGAGCGAATTTCGTTTCTCGTCGCCCCTTTGGCATCCCTTAACTTGATAGTGGGGTTTACTCTCGCCCTGGAAATAGTTGTATGAGTGCAGGCGTTTATTCCTTACAGCCTAAAGCAAATTTCTGCCCGATCTTAAATATTTAAGGCTGCCAGGAGTTCCCCTTAGGATTTACAACGAATCTCATTTAAACTCTAATGGGGGTATTTTATATGGAAATCGAGCAAATTTCGTTCTTCGTCAGCCTATTTGGCATCCCTTTACTATTCATCGGGGATTCCTCTGGCCCTGGAAATAATTTCATGACTGCGGGGGTATATCCTTTCCAGCCTAAGGAAATTTTTGTCTCGATCTCATTCGTTTGAATCTGCTTGGAGGGCCCGCAACCTTAGGGAGTAGAACGTGTCTCATTTAACTCTAATGGGGGTTTTTGAAATGGAGATCGAGCGAATTTCGTTTTTCTTCGCCCCTTTGGCATCCCTTTACTTCAATCGGGAATTTTTCTGGCCCTAGAAATAATTTCATGAGTGCTGGGGTATTTCCTTTACAACCTAAAGAAATTTCCTGCCCGTTGTCAAACGTTCAAGCCTGCCAGGAGGGGCCCTTAGGATGTAAAACGAATCTCATTTAACTCTAATAATGGTGTTTTAAATGGAGTTCAAGCAAATTTCGTTTTTCGTCAGCATTTTTGGCATCCCTTTACTTTCCATCGGGGATTCCTCTGGCTCTGGAAATATTTGCATGATTCCGGGGGTATATTCTCTCCAGTCTAAAGTAATTTTCTGCCCGATCTCATACGTTTAAGCTTGCTGGGAGGGGCCATTTACCTTAAAGAGTAGAACGAATCTCATTTACCTCTAATGGGGGGGGGTTCAAATGGAAATCGAGCGAATTTCGTTTTTCATCAGCCCCTTTGGCATCCCTTTACTTTCCATCGGGGATTCCTCTGGCCCTGAAAATATTTGAATGACTGCGGGGGTATATCATCTCCAGCCTTAAGCAATTTTCTGCTTGATCTCATGAGTTTAAGCCTGCTGGGAGGGGCCATTTACCTTAGTGAGTAGAACAAATCTTATTTAATTCTAATTGGGATGTTAAAATTGAAATCGAGCGAATTTCGTTTCTCGACGCCCCTTTGGCATTCCTTAACTTGTTAGTGGGGTTTACTCTCGCCCTGGAAATAGTTGTATGAGTGCAGGGGTTTATCCTTTACAGCCTAAAGCAATTTTCTGCCCGATCTTAAATATTTAAGGCTGCCAGGAGTTCCCCTTAGGATGTAGAACGAATCTCATTTTAACTATTATGGGGGTATTTTATATGGAAATCGAGCGAATTTCGTTTTTCGTCAGCCTATTTGGCATCCCTTTATTTGTCATCGGGTTTGGCCCTGGAAAAAATTTCATGAGTGCTGGGGTATTTCCTTTACAACCTAAAACAGTTTTTCTTCCCGATGTCAAACGTTTAAGCCTGCCAGCAGCGGCCTTAAGGATTTAAAACGAATCTCTTTTAACTCTAATAATGGTGTTTTAAATGGAGATCAAGCGAATTTCGTTTTTCGTCAGCCCCTTTGGCATCCCTTTACTTTCCACCATCGGGGATTCCTATAGACCTGGAAATAATTTCATAAGTGCAGGGGTATATCCTCTCCAGCCTAAAGCAATTTCCTGCCCGATCTCATACGTTTAAGCCTGCTGGGAGGAGGCATTTACCTTAGGGAATAGAACAAATCTCATTTAACTGTAATTGGGGAGTTGAAATGGAAATCGAGCGAATTTCGTTTTTCGTCAGCCCCTTTGGCATCCCTTTACTTTCTATCAGGGATTCCTCTGGCCCTGGAAATATTTGTATGACTGCGGAGCTATATCCTCTCAAGCCTTAAGCAATTTTCTGCTTGATCTCATAAGTTTAAGCCTGCTGGTAGGGGCCATTTAGCTTAGTGAGTAGAAGAAATCTTATTTAATTCTAATTGGGATGTTAAAATTGAAATCGAGCGAATTTCGTTTCTCGTCGCCCCTTTGGCATCCCTTAACTTGATAGTGGGGTTTACTCTCGCCCTGGAAATAGTTGTATGAGTGCAGGCGTTTATTCTTTACAGCCTAAAGCAAATTTCTGCCCGATCTTAAATATTTAAGGCTGCCAGGAGTTCCCCTTAGGATTTACAACGAATCTCATTTAAACTCTAATGGGGGTATTTTATATGGAAATCGAGCGAATTTCGTTCTTCGTCAGCCTATTTGGCATCCCTTTACTATTCATCGGGGATTCCTCTGGCCCTGGAAATAATTTCATGACTGCGGGGGTATATCCTTTCCAGCCTAAGGAAATTTTTGTCTCGATCTCATTCGTTTGAATCTGCTTGGAGGGCCCGCAACCTTAGGGAGTAGAACGTGTCTCATTTAACTCTAATGGGGGTTTTTGAAATGGAGATCGAGCGAATTTCGTTTTTCTTCGCCCCTTTGGCATCCCTTTACTTCAATCGGGAATTTTTCTGGCCCTAGAAATAATTTCATGAGTGCTGGGGTATTTCCTTTACAACCTAAAGAAATTTCCTGCCCGTTGTCAAACGTTCAAGCCTGCCAGGAGGGGCCCTTAGGATGTAAAACGAATCTCATTTAACTCTAATAATGGTGTTTTAAATGGAGTTCAAGCAAATTTCGTTTTTCGTCAGCATTTTTGGCATCCCTTTACTTTCCATCGGGGATTCCTCTGGCTCTGGAAATATTTGCATGATTCCGGGGGTATATTCTCTCCAGTCTAAAGTAATTTTCTGCCCGATCTCATACGTTTAAGCTTGCTGGGAGGGGCCATTTACCTTAAAGAGTAGAACGAATCTCATTTACCTCTAATGGGGGGGGTTCAAATGGAAATCGAGCGAATTTCGTTTTTCATCAGCCCCTTTGGCATCCCTTTACTTTCCATCGGGGATTCCTCTGGCCCTGAACATATTTGAATGACTGCGGGGGTATATCATCTCCAGCCTTAAGCAATTTTCTGCTTGATCTCATGAGTTTAAGCCTGCTGGGAGGGGCCATTTACCTTAGTGAGTAGAACAAATCTTATTTAATTCTAATTGGGATGTTAAAATTGAAATCGAGCGAATTTCGTTTCTCGACGCCCCTTTGGCATTCCTTAACTTGTTAGTGGGGTTTACTCTCGCCCTGGAAATAGTTGTATGAGTGCAGGGGTTTATCCTTTACAGCCTAAAGCAATTTTCTGCCCGATCTTAAATATTTAAGGCTGCCAGGAGTTCCCCTTAGGATGTAGAACGAATCTCATTTTAACTATTATGGGGGTATTTTATATGGAAATCGAGCGAATTTCGTTTTTCGTCAGCCTATTTGGCATCCCTTTATTTGTCATCGGGTTTGGCCCTGGAAAAAATTTCATGAGTGCTGGGGTATTTCCTTTACAACCTAAAACAATTTTCTTCCCGATGTCAAACGTTTAAGCCTGCCAGCAGCGGCCTTAAGGATTTAAAACGAATCTCTTTTAACTCTAATAATGGTGTTTTAAATGGATATCAAGCGAATTTCGTTTTTTTGTCAGCCTCTTTGGCATCCCTTTACTTTCCTTCGGGGGTTCCTCTGGCTCTGGAAATAATTGCATGATTGCGGGGGTATTTCCTCCACAGCCTAAAGCAATTTCCTGCCCGATCTCATACGTTTAAGCCTGCTGGGAAATGGGCCATTTACCTTAGGGAATAGAACAAATCTCATTTAACTGTAATTGGGGTGTTGAAATGGAAATCGAGCGTATTTCGTTTTTCGTCACCCCCTTCGGCATCCCTTTACTTTCCATCGGGGATTCTTCTGGCCCTGGAAATACTTTCATGAGCGCTGGGGTATTTCCTTTACAACCTCAAGCAATTTTCTGCCCGATGTCAAACATGTAAGCCTGCCAGCAGCGGCCCTCAGGATGTAAAACGAATCTCTTTTAACTCTAATAATGGTGTTTTAAATGGAGATCAAGCGAATTTTGTTTTTCGTCACCCTCTTTGGCATCCCTTTACTTTCCATCGGGGATTCCTATAGCCCTGGAAATAATTTCATGAGTGCAAGGGTGTATCCTTTCCAGCCTAAAGCAATTTCTGCCCGATCTCATACGTTTAAGCCTGCTGGGAGGAGCCATTTACCCTAGGGAATAGAACAAATCTCATTTAACTGTAATTGGGGAGTTGAAATGGAAATCGAGCGAATTTCGTTTTTCGTCAGCCCCTTTGGCATCCCTTTACTTTCTATCAGGGATTCCTCTGGCCCTGGAAATATTTGTATGACTGCGGAGCTATATCCTCTCAAGCCTTAAGCAATTTTCTGCTTGATCTCATAAGTTTAAGCCTGCTGGTAGGGGCCATTTAGCTTAGTGAGTAGAAGAAATCTTATTTAATTCTAATTGGGATGTTAAAATTGAAATCGAGCGAATTTCGTTTCTCGTCGCCCCTTTGGCATCCCTTAACTTGATAGTGGGGTTTACTCTCGCCCTGGAAATAGTTGTATGAGTGCAGGCGTTTATTCTTTACAGCCTAAAGCAAATTTCTGCCCGATCTTAAATATTTAAGGCTGCCAGGAGTTCCCCTTAGGATTTACAACGAATCTCATTTAAACTCTAATGGGGGTATTTTATATGGAAATCGAGCGAATTTCGTTCTTCGTCAGCCTATTTGGCATCCCTTTACTATTCATCGGGGATTCCTCTGGCCCTGGAAATAATTTCATGACTGCGGGGGTATATCCTTTCCAGCCTAAGGAAATTTTTGTCTCGATCTCATTCGTTTGAATCTGCTTGGAGGGCCCGCAACCTTAGGGAGTAGAACGTGTCTCATTTAACTCTAATGGGGGTTTTTGAAATGGAGATCGAGCGAATTTCGTTTTTCTTCGCCCCTTTGGCATCCCTTTACTTCAATCGGGAATTTTTCTGGCCCTAGAAATAATTTCATGAGTGCTGGGGTATTTCCTTTACAACCTAAAGAAATTTCCTGCCCGTTGTCAAACGTTCAAGCCTGCCAGGAGGGGCCCTTAGGATGTAAAACGAATCTCATTTAACTCTAATAATGGTGTTTTAAATGGAGTTCAAGCAAATTTCGTTTTTCGTCAGCATTTTTGGCATCCCTTTACTTTCCATCGGGGATTCCTCTGGCTCTGGAAATATTTGCATGATTCCGGGGGTATATTCTCTCCAGTCTAAAGTAATTTTCTGCCCGATCTCATACGTTTAAGCTTGCTGGGAGGGGCCATTTACCTTAAAGAGTAGAACGAATCTCATTTACCTCTAATGGGGGGGGTTCAAATGGAAATCGAGCGAATTTCGTTTTTCATCAGCCCCTTTGGCATCCCTTTACTTTCCATCGGGGATTCCTCTGGCCCTGAACATATTTGAATGACTGCGGGGGTATATCATCTCCAGCCTTAAGCAATTTTCTGCTTGATCTCATGAGTTTAAGCCTGCTGGGAGGGGCCATTTACCTTAGTGAGTAGAACAAATCTTATTTAATTCTAATTGGGATGTTAAAATTGAAATCGAGCGAATTTCGTTTCTCGACGCCCCTTTGGCATTCCTTAACTTGTTAGTGGGGTTTACTCTCGCCCTGGAAATAGTTGTATGAGTGCAGGGGTTTATCCTTTACAGCCTAAAGCAATTTTCTGCCCGATCTTAAATATTTAAGGCTGCCAGGAGTTCCCCTTAGGATGTAGAACGAATCTCATTTTAACTATTATGGGGGTATTTTATATGGAAATCGAGCGAATTTCGTTTTTCGTCAGCCTATTTGGCATCCCTTTATTTGTCATCGGGTTTGGCCCTGGAAAAAATTTCATGAGTGCTGGGGTATTTCCTTTACAACCTAAAACAATTTTCTTCCCGATGTCAAACGTTTAAGCCTGCCAGCAGCGGCCTTAAGGATTTAAAACGAATCTCTTTTAACTCTAATAATGGTGTTTTAAATGGATATCAAGCGAATTTCGTTTTTTTGTCAGCCTCTTTGGCATCCCTTTACTTTCCTTCGGGGGTTCCTCTGGCTCTGGAAATAATTGCATGATTGCGGGGGTATTTCCTCCACAGCCTAAAGCAATTTCCTGCCCGATCTCATACGTTTAAGCCTGCTGGGAAATGGGCCATTTACCTTAGGGAATAGAACAAATCTCATTTAACTGTAATTGGGGTGTTGAAATGGAAATCGAGCGTATTTCGTTTTTCGTCACCCCCTTCGGCATCCCTTTACTTTCCATCGGGGATTCTTCTGGCCCTGGAAATACTTTCATGAGCGCTGGGGTATTTCCTTTACAACCTCAAGCAATTTTCTGCCCGATGTCAAACATGTAAGCCTGCCAGCAGCGGCCCTCAGGATGTAAAACGAATCTCTTTTAACTCTAATAATGGTGTTTTAAATGGAGATCAAGCGAATTTTGTTTTTCGTCACCCTCTTTGGCATCCCTTTACTTTCCATCGGGGATTCCTATAGCCCTGGAAATAATTTCATGAGTGCAAGGGTGTATCCTTTCCAGCCTAAAGCAATTTCTGCCCGATCTCATACGTTTAAGCCTGCTGGGAGGAGCCATTTACCCTAGGGAATAGAACAAATCTCATTTAACTGTAATTGGGGAGTTGAAATGGAAATCGAGCGAATTTCGTTTTTCGTCAGCCCCTTTGGCATCCCTTTACTTTCTATCAGGGATTCCTCTGGCCCTGGAAATATTTGTATGACTGCGGAGCTATATCCTCTCAAGCCTTAAGCAATTTTCTGCTTGATCTCATAAGTTTAAGCCTGCTGGTAGGGGCCATTTAGCTTAGTGAGTAGAAGAAATCTTATTTAATTCTAATTGGGATGTTAAAATTGAAATCGAGCGAATTTCGTTTCTCGTCGCCCCTTTGGCATCCCTTAACTTGATAGTGGGGTTTACTCTCGCCCTGGAAATAGTTGTATGAGTGCAGGCGTTTATTCTTTACAGCCTAAAGCAAATTTCTGCCCGATCTTAAATATTTAAGGCTGCCAGGAGTTCCCCTTAGGATTTACAACGAATCTCATTTAAACTCTAATGGGGGTATTTTATATGGAAATCGAGCGAATTTCGTTCTTCGTCAGCCTATTTGGCATCCCTTTACTATTCATCGGGGATTCCTCTGGCCCTGGAAATAATTTCATGACTGCGGGGGTATATCCTTTCCAGCCTAAGGAAATTTTTGTCTCGATCTCATTCGTTTGAATCTGCTTGGAGGGCCCGCAACCTTAGGGAGTAGAACGTGTCTCATTTAACTCTAATGGGGGTTTTTGAAATGGAGATCGAGCGAATTTCGTTTTTCTTCGCCCCTTTGGCATCCCTTTACTTCAATCGGGAATTTTTCTGGCCCTAGAAATAATTTCATGAGTGCTGGGGTATTTCCTTTACAACCTAAAGAAATTTCCTGCCCGTTGTCAAACGTTCAAGCCTGCCAGGAGGGGCCCTTAGGATGTAAAACGAATCTCATTTAACTCTAATAATGGTGTTTTAAATGGAGTTCAAGCAAATTTCGTTTTTCGTCAGCATTTTTGGCATCCCTTTACTTTCCATCGGGGATTCCTCTGGCTCTGGAAATATTTGCATGATTCCGGGGGTATATTCTCTCCAGTCTAAAGTAATTTTCTGCCCGATCTCATACGTTTAAGCTTGCTGGGAGGGGCCATTTACCTTAAAGAGTAGAACGAATCTCATTTACCTCTAATGGGGGGGGGGTTCAAATGGAAATCGAGCGAATTTCGTTTTTCATCAGCCCCTTTGGCATCCCTTTACTTTCCATCGGGGATTCCTCTGGCCCTGAACATATTTGAATGACTGCGGGGGTATATCATCTCCAGCCTTAAGCAATTTTCTGCTTGATCTCATGAGTTTAAGCCTGCTGGGAGGGGCCATTTACCTTAGTGAGTAGAACAAATCTTATTTAATTCTAATTGGGATGTTAAAATTGAAATCGAGCGAATTTCGTTTCTCGACGCCCCTTTGGCATTCCTTAACTTGTTAGTGGGGTTTACTCTCGCCCTGGAAATAGTTGTATGAGTGCAGGGGTTTATCCTTTACAGCCTAAAGCAATTTTCTGCCCGATCTTAAATATTTAAGGCTGCCAGGAGTTCCCCTTAGGATGTAGAACGAATCTCATTTTAACTATTATGGGGGTATTTTATATGGAAATCGAGCGAATTTCGTTTTTCGTCAGCCTATTTGGCATCCCTTTATTTGTCATCGGGTTTGGCCCTGGAAAAAATTTCATGAGTGCTGGGGTATTTCCTTTACAACCTAAAACAATTTTCTTCCCGATGTCAAACGTTTAAGCCTGCCAGCAGCGGCCTTAAGGATTTAAAACGAATCTCTTTTAACTCTAATAATGGTGTTTTAAATGGATATCAAGCGAATTTCGTTTTTTTGTCAGCCTCTTTGGCATCCCTTTACTTTCCTTCGGGGGTTCCTCTGGCTCTGGAAATAATTGCATGATTGCGGGGGTATTTCCTCCACAGCCTAAAGCAATTTCCTGCCCGATCTCATACGTTTAAGCCTGCTGGGAAATGGGCCATTTACCTTAGGGAATAGAACAAATCTCATTTAACTGTAATTGGGGTGTTGAAATGGAAATCGAGCGTATTTCGTTTTTCGTCACCCCCTTCGGCATCCCTTTACTTTCCATCGGGGATTCTTCTGGCCCTGGAAATACTTTCATGAGCGCTGGGGTATTTCCTTTACAACCTCAAGCAATTTTCTGCCCGATGTCAAACATGTAAGCCTGCCAGCAGCGGCCCTCAGGATGTAAAACGAATCTCTTTTAACTCTAATAATGGTGTTTTAAATGGAGATCAAGCGAATTTTGTTTTTCGTCACCCTCTTTGGCATCCCTTTACTTTCCATCGGGGATTCCTATGGCCCTGGAAATAATTTCATGAGTGCAAGGGTGTATCCTTTCCAGCCTAAAGCAATTTCTGCCCGATCTCATACGTTTAAGCCTGCCAGCAGCGGCCTTAAGGATTTAAAACGAATCTCTTTTAACTCTAATAATGGTGTTTTAAATGGAGATCAAGCGAATTTCGTTTTTCGTCAGCCTATTTGGCATCCCTTTATTTGTCATCGGGTTTGGCCCTGGAAAAAATTTCATGAGTGCTGGGGTATTTCCTTTACAACCTAAAACAGTTTTTCTTCCCGATGTCAAACGTTTAAGCCTGCCAGCAGCGGCCTTAAGGATTTAAAACGAATCTCTTTTAACTCTAATAATGGTGTTTTAAATGGAGATCAAGCGAATTTCGTTTTTCGTCAGCCCCTTTGGCATCCCTTTACTTTCCACCATCGGGGATTCCTATAGACCTGGAAATAATTTCATAAGTGCAGGGGTATATCCTCTCCAGCCTAAAGCAATTTCCTGCCCGATCTCATACGTTTAAGCCTGCTGGGAGGAGGCATTTACCTTAGGGAATAGAACAAATCTCATTTAACTGTAATTGGGGAGTTGAAATGGAAATCGAGCGAATTTCGTTTTTCGTCAGCCCCTTTGGCATCCCTTTACTTTCTATCAGGGATTCCTCTGGCCCTGGAAATATTTGTATGACTGCGGGGCTATATCCTCTCAAGCCTTAAGCAATTTTCTGCTTGATCTCATAAGTTTAAGCCTGCTGGTAGGGGCCATTTAGCTTAGTGAGTAGAAGAAATCTTATTTAATTCTAATTGGGATGTTAAAATTGAAATCGAGCGAATTTCGTTTCTCGTCGCCCCTTTGGCATCCCTTAACTTGATAGTGGGGTTTACTCTCGCCCTGGAAATAGTTGTATGAGTGCAGGCGTTTATTCCTTACAGCCTAAAGCAAATTTCTGCCCGATCTTAAATATTTAAGGCTGCCAGGAGTTCCCCTTAGGATTTACAACGAATCTCATTTAAACTCTAATGGGGGTATTTTATATGGAAATCGAGCAAATTTCGTTCTTCGTCAGCCTATTTGGCATCCCTTTACTATTCATCGGGGATTCCTCTGGCCCTGGAAATAATTTCATGACTGCGGGGGTATATCCTTTCCAGCCTAAGGAAATTTTTGTCTCGATCTCATTCGTTTGAATCTGCTTGGAGGGCCCGCAACCTTAGGGAGTAGAACGTGTCTCATTTAACTCTAATGGGGGTTTTTGAAATGGAGATCGAGCGAATTTCGTTTTTCTTCGCCCCTTTGGCATCCCTTTACTTCAATCGGGAATTTTTCTGGCCCTAGAAATAATTTCATGAGTGCTGGGGTATTTCCTTTACAACCTAAAGAAATTTCCTGCCCGTTGTCAAACGTTCAAGCCTGCCAGGAGGGGCCCTTAGGATGTAAAACGAATCTCATTTAACTCTAATAATGGTGTTTTAAATGGAGTTCAAGCAAATTTCGTTTTTCGTCAGCATTTTTGGCATCCCTTTACTTTCCATCGGGGATTCCTCTGGCTCTGGAAATATTTGCATGATTCCGGGGGTATATTCTCTCCAGTCTAAAGTAATTTTCTGCCCGATCTCATACGTTTAAGCTTGCTGGGAGGGGCCATTTACCTTAAAGAGTAGAACGAATCTCATTTACCTCTAATGGGGGGGGGGTTCAAATGGAAATCGAGCGAATTTCGTTTTTCATCAGCCCCTTTGGCATCCCTTTACTTTCCATCGGGGATTCCTCTGGCCCTGAAAATATTTGAATGACTGCGGGGGTATATCATCTCCAGCCTTAAGCAATTTTCTGCTTGATCTCATGAGTTTAAGCCTGCTGGGAGGGGCCATTTACCTTAGTGAGTAGAACAAATCTTATTTAATTCTAATTGGGATGTTAAAATTGAAATCGAGCGAATTTCGTTTCTCGACGCCCCTTTGGCATTCCTTAACTTGTTAGTGGGGTTTACTCTCGCCCTGGAAATAGTTGTATGAGTGCAGGGGTTTATCCTTTACAGCCTAAAGCAATTTTCTGCCCGATCTTAAATATTTAAGGCTGCCAGGAGTTCCCCTTAGGATGTAGAACGAATCTCATTTTAACTATTATGGGGGTATTTTATATGGAAATCGAGCGAATTTCGTTTTTCGTCAGCCTATTTGGCATCCCTTTATTTGTCATCGGGTTTGGCCCTGGAAAAAATTTCATGAGTGCTGGGGTATTTCCTTTACAACCTAAAACAGTTTTTCTTCCCGATGTCAAACGTTTAAGCCTGCCAGCAGCGGCCTTAAGGATTTAAAACGAATCTCTTTTAACTCTAATAATGGTGTTTTAAATGGAGATCAAGCGAATTTCGTTTTTCGTCAGCCCCTTTGGCATCCCTTTACTTTCCACCATCGGGGATTCCTATAGACCTGGAAATAATTTCATAAGTGCAGGGGTATATCCTCTCCAGCCTAAAGCAATTTCCTGCCCGATCTCATACGTTTAAGCCTGCTGGGAGGAGGCATTTACCTTAGGGAATAGAACAAATCTCATTTAACTGTAATTGGGGAGTTGAAATGGAAATCGAGCGAATTTCGTTTTTCGTCAGCCCCTTTGGCATCCCTTTACTTTCTATCAGGGATTCCTCTGGCCCTGGAAATATTTGTATGACTGCGGGGCTATATCCTCTCAAGCCTTAAGCAATTTTCTGCTTGATCTCATAAGTTTAAGCCTGCTGGTAGGGGCCATTTAGCTTAGTGAGTAGAAGAAATCTTATTTAATTCTAATTGGGATGTTAAAATTGAAATCGAGCGAATTTCGTTTCTCGTCGCCCCTTTGGCATCCCTTAACTTGATAGTGGGGTTTACTCTCGCCCTGGAAATAGTTGTATGAGTGCAGGCGTTTATTCCTTACAGCCTAAAGCAAATTTCTGCCCGATCTTAAATATTTAAGGCTGCCAGGAGTTCCCCTTAGGATTTACAACGAATCTCATTTAAACTCTAATGGGGGTATTTTATATGGAAATCGAGCAAATTTCGTTCTTCGTCAGCCTATTTGGCATCCCTTTACTATTCATCGGGGATTCCTCTGGCCCTGGAAATAATTTCATGACTGCGGGGGTATATCCTTTCCAGCCTAAGGAAATTTTTGTCTCGATCTCATTCGTTTGAATCTGCTTGGAGGGCCCGCAACCTTAGGGAGTAGAACGTGTCTCATTTAACTCTAATGGGGGTTTTTGAAATGGAGATCGAGCGAATTTCGTTTTTCTTCGCCCCTTTGGCATCCCTTTACTTCAATCGGGAATTTTTCTGGCCCTAGAAATAATTTCATGAGTGCTGGGGTATTTCCTTTACAACCTAAAGAAATTTCCTGCCCGTTGTCAAACGTTCAAGCCTGCCAGGAGGGGCCCTTAGGATGTAAAACGAATCTCATTTAACTCTAATAATGGTGTTTTAAATGGAGTTCAAGCAAATTTCGTTTTTCGTCAGCATTTTTGGCATCCCTTTACTTTCCATCGGGGATTCCTCTGGCTCTGGAAATATTTGCATGATTCCGGGGGTATATTCTCTCCAGTCTAAAGTAATTTTCTGCCCGATCTCATACGTTTAAGCTTGCTGGGAGGGGCCATTTACCTTAAAGAGTAGAACGAATCTCATTTACCTCTAATGGGGGGGGGGTTCAAATGGAAATCGAGCGAATTTCGTTTTTCATCAGCCCCTTTGGCATCCCTTTACTTTCCATCGGGGATTCCTCTGGCCCTGAAAATATTTGAATGACTGCGGGGGTATATCCTCTCCAGCCTTAAGCAATTTTCTGCTTGATCTCATGAGTTTAAGCCTGCTGGGAGGGGCCATTTACCTTAGTGAGTAGAACAAATCTTATTTAATTCTAATTAGGATGTTAAAATTGAAATCGAGCGAATTTCGTTTCTCGACGCCCCTTTGGCATTCCTTAACTTGTTAGTGGGGTTTACTCTCGCCCTGGAAATAGTTGTATGAGTGCAGGGGTTTATCCTTTACAGCCTAAAGCAATTTTCTGCCCGATCTTAAATATTTAAGGCTGCCAGGAGTTCCCCTTAGGATGTAGAACGAATCTCATTTTAACTATTATGGGGGTATTTTATATGGAAATCGAGCGAATTTCGTTTTTCGTCAGCCTATTTGGCATCCCTTTATTTGTCATCGGGTTTGGCCCTGGAAAAAATTTCATGAGTGCTGGGGTATTTCCTTTACAACCTAAAACAGTTTTTCTTCCCGATGTCAAACGTTTAAGCCTGCCAGCAGCGGCCTTAAGGATTTAAAACGAATCTCTTTTAACTCTAATAATGGTGTTTTAAATGGAGATCAAGCGAATTTCGTTTTTCGTCAGCCCCTTTGGCATCCCTTTACTTTCCACCATCGGGGATTCCTATAGACCTGGAAATAATTTCATAAGTGCAGGGGTATATCCTCTCCAGCCTAAAGCAATTTCCTGCCCGATCTCATACGTTTAAGCCTGCTGGGAGGAGGCATTTACCTTAGGGAATAGAACAAATCTCATTTAACTGTAATTGGGGAGTTGAAATGGAAATCGAGCGAATTTCGTTTTTCGTCAGCCCCTTTGGCATCCCTTTACTTTCTATCAGGGATTCCTCTGGCCCTGGAAATATTTGTATGACTGCGGGGCTATATCCTCTCAAGCCTTAAGCAATTTTCTGCTTGATCTCATAAGTTTAAGCCTGCTGGTAGGGGCCATTTAGCTTAGTGAGTAGAAGAAATCTTATTTAATTCTAATTGGGATGTTAAAATTGAAATCGAGCGAATTTCGTTTCTCGTCGCCCCTTTGGCATCCCTTAACTTGATAGTGGGGTTTACTCTCGCCCTGGAAATAGTTGTATGAGTGCAGGCGTTTATTCCTTACAGCCTAAAGCAAATTTCTGCCCGATCTTAAATATTTAAGGCTGCCAGGAGTTCCCCTTAGGATTTACAACGAATCTCATTTAAACTCTAATGGGGGTATTTTATATGGAAATCGAGCAAATTTCGTTCTTCGTCAGCCTATTTGGCATCCCTTTACTATTCATCGGGGATTCCTCTGGCCCTGGAAATAATTTCATGACTGCGGGGGTATATCCTTTCCAGCCTAAGGAAATTTTTGTCTCGATCTCATTCGTTTGAATCTGCTTGGAGGGCCCGCAACCTTAGGGAGTAGAACGTGTCTCATTTAACTCTAATGGGGGTTTTTGAAATGGAGATCGAGCGAATTTCGTTTTTCTTCGCCCCTTTGGCATCCCTTTACTTCAATCGGGAATTTTTCTGGCCCTAGAAATAATTTCATGAGTGCTGGGGTATTTCCTTTACAACCTAAAGAAATTTCCTGCCCGTTGTCAAACGTTCAAGCCTGCCAGGAGGGGCCCTTAGGATGTAAAACGAATCTCATTTAACTCTAATAATGGTGTTTTAAATGGAGTTCAAGCAAATTTCGTTTTTCGTCAGCATTTTTGGCATCCCTTTACTTTCCATCGGGGATTCCTCTGGCTCTGGAAATATTTGCATGATTCCGGGGGTATATTCTCTCCAGTCTAAAGTAATTTTCTGCCCGATCTCATACGTTTAAGCTTGCTGGGAGGGGCCATTTACCTTAAAGAGTAGAACGAATCTCATTTACCTCTAATGGGGGGGGGGGGGTTCAAATGGAAATCGAGCGAATTTCGTTTTTCATCAGCCCCTTTGGCATCCCTTTACTTTCCATCGGGGATTCCTCTGGCCCTGAAAATATTTGAATGGGATGTTAAAATTGAAATCGAGCGAATTTCGTTTCTCGACGCCCCTTTGGCATTCCTTAACTTGTTAGTGGGGTTTACTCTCGCCCTGGAAATAGTTGTATGAGTGCAGGGGTTTATCCTTTACAGCCTAAAGCAATTTTTCTGCCCGATCTTAAATATTTAAGGCTGCCAGGAGTTCCCCTTAGGATGTAGAACGAATCTCATTTTAACTCTTATGGGGGTATTTTATATGGAAATCGAGCGAATTTCGTTTTTCGTCAGCCTATTTGGCATCCCTTTATTTGTCATCGGGTTTGGCCCTGGAAAAAATTTCATGAGTGCTGGGGTATTTCCTTTACAACCTAAAACAATTTTCTTCCCGATGTCAAACGTTTAAGCCTGCCAGCAGCGGCCTTAAGGATTTAAAACGAATCTCTTTTAACTCTAATAATGGTGTTTTAAATGGAGATCAAGCGAATTTCGTTTTTCGTCAGCCCCTTTGGCATCCCTTTACTTTCCACCATCGGGGATTCCTATAGACCTGGAAATAATTTCATAAGTGCAGGGGTATATCCTCTCCAGCCTAAAGCAATTTCCTGCCCGATCTCATACGTTTAAGCCTGCTGGGAGGAGGCATTTACCTTAGGGAATAGAACAAATCTCATTTAACTGTAATTGGGGTGTTGAAATGGAAATCGAGCGAATTTCGTTTTTCGTCAGCCCCTTTGGCATCCCTTCAATTTCAATCGGGGATTCCTCTGGCCCTGGAAATATTTGTATGACTGCAGGGCTATATCCTCTCCAGCCTTAAACAATTTTCTGCTTGATCTCATAAGTTTAAGCCTGCTGGGAGGGGCCATTTACCTTAGTGAGTAGAACAAATCTTATTTTAACTCTAATGGGGGTATTTTATATGGAAATCGAGCGAAATTCGTTTTTCGTCAGCCTATTTGGCATCCCTTTACTTTTCATCGGGGATACCTCTGGCCCTGGAAATAATTTCATGACTGCGGGGGTATATCCTCTCCAGCCTAAGGCCATTTTTTTTTCTCGATCTCATTCGTTTAAATCTGCTGGGAGGGGCCATTCAACTTAGGGAATAGAACAAATCTCATTTAACTTTTAAACAATTATTATTGGGGTGTTGAAATTGAAATCGAGCGAATTTCGTTTTTCGTCTCCCCCTTCGGCATCCCTTTACTTTCAATCGGTAATTCTTCTGGCCCTGGAAATAATTTCATGAGTGATGGGGTTATTTCCTCTACAGCCTAAAGCAATTTACTGCCCGATCTCATACGGTTAAGCCTGCTGGGAGGGGCCATTTATCTTAGGATATAGAACAAATCTCATTTAACTGTAATTGGGGTGTTGAAATGGAAATCGAGCGAATTTCGTTTTTCGTCAGCCCCTTTGGCATCCCTTTACTTTCCATCGGGGATTCCTCTGGCCCTGAAAATATTTGAATGACTGCGGGGGTATATCCTCTCCAGCCTTAAGCAATTTTCTGCTTGATCTCATGAGTTTAAGCCTGCTGGGAGGGGCCGTTTACCTTAGTGAGTAGAACAAATCTTATTTAATTAATTGGGATGTTAAAATTGAAATCGAGCGAATTTCGTTTCTCGTCGCCCCTTTGGCATCCGTTTACTTGTTAGTGGGGTTTACTCTCGCCCTGGAAATAGTTGTATGAGTGCAGGGGTTTATCCTTTACAGCCTAAAGCAATTTGTCTGCCCGATCTTAAATGTTTAAGGCTGCCAGGAGTTCCCCTTAGGATGTAGAACGAATCTCATTTTAACTCTAATGGGGGTATTTTATATGGAAATCGAGCGAATTTCGTTTTTCGTCAGCCTATTTGGCATCCCTTTATTTGTCATCGGGTATTCCTCTGGCCCTGGAAAAAATGTCATGAGTGCTTGGGTACATCCTCTACGGCCTAAGGCAATTTTTTTTCTCGATCTCATTCGTTTAAATCTGCTTGGAGGGGCCATTCACCTTAGGGAATAGAACAAATCTCATTTAACCCTTAAACAATAAATTACTGGGGTGTTGAAATTGAAATCGAGCGAATTTCGTTTTTCGTCACCCCCTTCGGCATCCCTTTACTTTCCATCGGGGATTCCTGTGGCCCTGGAAATAATTTCATAAGTGCAGGGGACATTGCCTCTACAGCCTAACGGAATTTTCTGCCCAATCTTATACGTTTAAGCCTGCTGGGAGGCGCCCGCAACCTTAGGGAGTAAAACGTGTCTCATTTAACTCTAATGGGGTTTTTTTTAATGGAGTTCGAGCGAATTTCGTTTTTCGTCGCCCCTTTGGCATCCCTTTACTTTTAATCGGGAATTTTTCTGGCCCTAGAAATAATTTCATGAGTGCTGGGGTATTTCCTTTACAACCTAAAGAAATTTCCTGCCCGTTGTCAAACGTTCAAGCCTGCCAGGAGGGGCCCTTAGGATGTAAAACGAATCTCATTTAACTCTAATAATGGTGTTTTAAATGGAGTTCAAGCAAATTTCGTTTTTCGTCAGCATTTTTGGCATCCCTTTACTTTCCATCGGGGATTCCTCTGGCTCTGGAAATATTTGCATGATTCCGGGGGTATATTCTCTCCAGTCTAAAGTAATTTTCTGCCCGATCTCATACGTTTAAGCTTGCTGGGAGGGGCCATTTACCTTAAAGAGTAGAACGAATCTCATTTACCTCTAATGGGGGGGGGGGTTCAAATGGAAATCGAGCGAATTTCGTTTTTCATCAGCCCCTTTGGCATCCCTTTACTTTCCATCGGGGATTCCTCTGGCCCTGAAAATATTTGAATGACTGCGGGGGTATATCCTCTCCAGCCTTAAGCAATTTTCTGCTTGATCTCATGAGTTTAAGCCTGCTGGGAGGGGCCATTTACCTTAGTGAGTAGAACAAATCTTATTTAATTCTAATTGGGATGTTAAAATTGAAATCGAGCGAATTTCGTTTCTCGACGCCCCTTTGGCATTCCTTAACTTGTTAGTGGGGTTTACTCTCGCCCTGGAAATAGTTGTATGAGTGCAGGGGTTTATCCTTTACAGCCTAAAGCAATTTTTCTGCCCGATCTTAAATATTTAAGGCTGCCAGGAGTTCCCCTTAGGATGTAGAACGAATCTCATTTTAACTCTTATGGGGGTATTTTATATGGAAATCGAGCGAATTTCGTTTTTCGTCAGCCTATTTGGCATCCCTTTATTTGTCATCGGGTTTGGCCCTGGAAAAAATTTCATGAGTGCTGGGGTATTTCCTTTACAACCTAAAACAATTTTCTTCCCGATGTCAAACGTTTAAGCCTGCCAGCAGCGGCCTTAAGGATTTAAAACGAATCTCTTTTAACTCTAATAATGGTGTTTTAAATAGAGATCAAGCGAATTTTGTTTTTCGTCACCCTCTTTGGCATCCCTTTACTTTCCATCGGGGATTCCTATGGCCCTGGAAATAATTTCATGAGTGCAAGGGTGTATCCTTTCCAGCCTAAAGCAATTTCTGCCCGATCTCATACGTTTAAGCCTGCTGGGAGGAGCCATTTACCCTAGGGAATAGAACAAATCTCATTTAACTGTAATTGGGGAGTTGAAATGGAAATCGAGCGAATTTCGTTTTTCGTCAGCCCCTTTGGCATCCCTTTACTTTCTATCAGGGATTCCTCTGGCCCTGGAAATATTTGTATGACTGCGGGGCTATATCCTCTCAAGCCTTAAGCAATTTTCTGCTTGATCTCATAAGTTTAAGCCTGCTGGTAGGGGCCATTTAGCTTAGTGAGTAGAAGAAATCTTATTTAATTCTAATTGGGATGTTAAAATTGAAATCGAGCGAATTTCGTTTCTCGTCGCCCCTTTGGCATCCCTTAACTTGATAGTGGGGTTTACTCTCGCCCTGGAAATAGTTGTATGAGTGCAGGCGTTTATTCCTTACAGCCTAAAGCAAATTTCTGCCCGATCTTAAATATTTAAGGCTGCCAGGAGTTCCCCTTAGGATTTACAACGAATCTCATTTAAACTCTAATGGGGGTATTTTATATGGAAATCGAGCAAATTTCGTTCTTCGTCAGCCTATTTGGCATCCCTTTACTATTCATCGGGGATTCCTCTGGCCCTGGAAATAATTTCATGACTGCGGGGGTATATCCTTTCCAGCCTAAGGAAATTTTTGTCTCGATCTCATTCGTTTGAATCTGCTTGGAGGGCCCGCAACCTTAGGGAGTAGAACGTGTCTCATTTAACTCTAATGGGGGTTTTTGAAATGGAGATCGAGCGAATTTCGTTTTTCTTCGCCCCTTTGGCATCCCTTTACTTCAATCGGGAATTTTTCTGGCCCTAGAAATAATTTCATGAGTGCTGGGGTATTTCCTTTACAACCTAAAGAAATTTCCTGCCCGTTGTCAAACGTTCAAGCCTGCCAGGAGGGGCCCTTAGGATGTAAAACGAATCTCATTTAACTCTAATAATGGTGTTTTAAATGGAGTTCAAGCAAATTTCGTTTTTCGTCAGCATTTTTGGCATCCCTTTACTTTCCATCGGGGATTCCTCTGGCTCTGGAAATATTTGCATGATTCCGGGGGTATATTCTCTCCAGTCTAAAGTAATTTTCTGCCCGATCTCATACGTTTAAGCTTGCTGGGAGGGGCCATTTACCTTAAAGAGTAGAACGAATCTCATTTACCTCTAATGGAGGGGGGGTTCAAATGGAAATCGAGCGAATTTCGTTTTTCATCAGCCCCTTTGGCATCCCTTTACTTTCCATCGGGGATTCCTCTGGCCCTGAAAATATTTGAATGACTGCGGGGGTATATCCTCTCCAGCCTTAAGCAATTTTCTGCTTGATCTCATGAGTTTAAGCCTGCTGGGAGGGGCCATTTACCTTAGTGAGTAGAACAAATCTTATTTAATTCTAATTGGGATGTTAAAATTGAAATCGAGCGAATTTCGTTTCTCGACGCCCCTTTGGCATTCCTTAACTTGTTAGTGGGGTTTACTCTCGCCCTGGAAATAGTTGTATGAGTGCAGGGGTTTATCCTTTACAGCCTAAAGCAATTTTCTGCCCGATCTTAAATATTTAAGGCTGCCAGGAGTTCCCCTTAGGATGTAGAACGAATCTCATTTTAACTATTATGGGGGTATTTTATATGGAAATCGAGCGAATTTCGTTTTTCGTCAGCCTATTTGGCATCCCTTTATTTGTCATCGGGTTTGGCCCTGGAAAAAATTTCATGAGTGCTGGGGTATTTCCTTTACAACCTAAAACAGTTTTTCTTCCCGATGTCAAACGTTTAAGCCTGCCAGCAGCGGCCTTAAGGATTTAAAACGAATCTCTTTTAACTCTAATAATGGTGTTTTAAATGGAGATCAAGCGAATTTCGTTTTTCGTCAGCCCCTTTGGCATCCCTTTACTTTCCACCATCGGGGATTCCTATAGACCTGGAAATAATTTCATAAGTGCAGGGGTATATCCTCTCCAGCCTAAAGCAATTTCCTGCCCGATCTCATACGTTTAAGCCTGCTGGGAGGAGGCATTTACCTTAGGGAATAGAACAAATCTCATTTAACTGTAATTGGGGAGTTGAAATGGAAATCGAGCGAATTTCGTTTTTCGTCAGCCCCTTTGGCATCCCTTTACTTTCTATCAGGGATTCCTCTGGCCCTGGAAATATTTGTATGACTGCGGGGCTATATCCTCTCAAGCCTTAAGCAATTTTCTGCTTGATCTCATAAGTTTAAGCCTGCTGGTAGGGGCCATTTAGCTTAGTGAGTAGAAGAAATCTTATTTAATTCTAATTGGGATGTTAAAATTGAAATCGAGCGAATTTCGTTTCTCGTCGCCCCTTTGGCATCCCTTAACTTGATAGTGGGGTTTACTCTCGCCCTGGAAATAGTTGTATGAGTGCAGGCGTTTATTCCTTACAGCCTAAAGCAAATTTCTGCCCGATCTTAAATATTTAAGGCTGCCAGGAGTTCCCCTTAGGATTTACAACGAATCTCATTTAAACTCTAATGGGGGTATTTTATATGGAAATCGAGCAAATTTCGTTCTTCGTCAGCCTATTTGGCATCCCTTTACTATTCATCGGGGATTCCTCTGGCCCTG
The DNA here is from genome assembly GCA_035222895.1 of Strongylocentrotus droebachiensis. NCBI lineage: Eukaryota > Metazoa > Echinodermata > Echinoidea > Camarodonta > Strongylocentrotidae > Strongylocentrotus > Strongylocentrotus droebachiensis. The sequence goes on along the minus strand of JAVYIG010005372.1, from coordinate 34,806 downwards.
GAAATAATTTCATGACTGCGGGGGTATATCCTTTCCAGCCTAAGGAAATTTTTGTCTCGATCTCATTCGTTTGAATCTGCTTGGAGGGCCCGCAACCTTAGGGAGTAGAACGTGTCTCATTTAACTCTAATGGGGGTTTTTGAAATGGAGATCGAGCGAATTTCGTTTTTCTTCGCCCCTTTGGCATCCCTTTACTTCAATCGGGAATTTTTCTGGCCCTAGAAATAATTTCATGAGTGCTGGGGTATTTCCTTTACAACCTAAAGAAATTTCCTGCCCGTTGTCAAACGTTCAAGCCTGCCAGGAGGGGCCCTTAGGATGTAAAACGAATCTCATTTAACTCTAATAATGGTGTTTTAAATGGAGTTCAAGCAAATTTCGTTTTTCGTCAGCATTTTTGGCATCCCTTTACTTTCCATCGGGGATTCCTCTGGCTCTGGAAATATTTGCATGATTCCGGGGGTATATTCTCTCCAGTCTAAAGTAATTTTCTGCCCGATCTCATACGTTTAAGCTTGCTGGGAGGGGCCATTTACCTTAAAGAGTAGAACGAATCTCATTTACCTCTAATGGGGGGGGGGGTTCAAATGGAAATCGAGCGAATTTCGTTTTTCATCAGCCCCTTTGGCATCCCTTTACTTTCCATCGGGGATTCCTCTGGCCCTGAAAATATTTGAATGACTGCGGGGGTATATCCTCTCCAGCCTTAAGCAATTTTCTGCTTGATCTCATGAGTTTAAGCCTGCTGGGAGGGGCCATTTACCTTAGTGAGTAGAACAAATCTTATTTAATTCTAATTGGGATGTTAAAATTGAAATCGAGCGAATTTCGTTTCTCGACGCCCCTTTGGCATTCCTTAACTTGTTAGTGGGGTTTACTCTCGCCCTGGAAATAGTTGTATGAGTGCAGGGGTTTATCCTTTACAGCCTAAAGCAATTTTCTGCCCGATCTTAAATATTTAAGGCTGCCAGGAGTTCCCCTTAGGATGTAGAACGAATCTCATTTTAACTATTATGGGGGTATTTTATATGGAAATCGAGCGAATTTCGTTTTTCGTCAGCCTATTTGGCATCCCTTTATTTGTCATCGGGTTTGGCCCTGGAAAAAATTTCATGAGTGCTGGGGTATTTCCTTTACAACCTAAAACAGTTTTTCTTCCCGATGTCAAACGTTTAAGCCTGCCAGCAGCGGCCTTAAGGATTTAAAACGAATCTCTTTTAACTCTAATAATGGTGTTTTAAATGGAGATCAAGCGAATTTCGTTTTTCGTCAGCCCCTTTGGCATCCCTTTACTTTCCACCATCGGGGATTCCTATAGACCTGGAAATAATTTCATAAGTGCAGGGGTATATCCTCTCCAGCCTAAAGCAATTTCCTGCCCGATCTCATACGTTTAAGCCTGCTGGGAGGAGGCATTTACCTTAGGGAATAGAACAAATCTCATTTAACTGTAATTGGGGAGTTGAAATGGAAATCGAGCGAATTTCGTTTTTCGTCAGCCCCTTTGGCATCCCTTTACTTTCTATCAGGGATTCCTCTGGCCCTGGAAATATTTGTATGACTGCGGGGCTATATCCTCTCAAGCCTTAAGCAATTTTCTGCTTGATCTCATAAGTTTAAGCCTGCTGGTAGGGGCCATTTAGCTTAGTGAGTAGAAGAAATCTTATTTAATTCTAATTGGGATGTTAAAATTGAAATCGAGCGAATTTCGTTTCTCGTCGCCCCTTTGGCATCCCTTAACTTGATAGTGGGGTTTACTCTCGCCCTGGAAATAGTTGTATGAGTGCAGGCGTTTATTCCTTACAGCCTAAAGCAAATTTCTGCCCGATCTTAAATATTTAAGGCTGCCAGGAGTTCCCCTTAGGATTTACAACGAATCTCATTTAAACTCTAATGGGGGTATTTTATATGGAAATCGAGCAAATTTCGTTCTTCGTCAGCCTATTTGGCATCCCTTTACTATTCATCGGGGATTCCTCTGGCCCTGGAAATAATTTCATGACTGCGGGGGTATATCCTTTCCAGCCTAAGGAAATTTTTGTCTCGATCTCATTCGTTTGAATCTGCTTGGAGGGCCCGCAACCTTAGGGAGTAGAACGTGTCTCATTTAACTCTAATGGGGGTTTTTGAAATGGAGATCGAGCGAATTTCGTTTTTCTTCGCCCCTTTGGCATCCCTTTACTTCAATCGGGAATTTTTCTGGCCCTAGAAATAATTTCATGAGTGCTGGGGTATTTCCTTTACAACCTAAAGAAATTTCCTGCCCGTTGTCAAACGTTCAAGCCTGCCAGGAGGGGCCCTTAGGATGTAAAACGAATCTCATTTAACTCTAATAATGGTGTTTTAAATGGAGTTCAAGCAAATTTCGTTTTTCGTCAGCATTTTTGGCATCCCTTTACTTTCCATCGGGGATTCCTCTGGCTCTGGAAATATTTGCATGATTCCGGGGGTATATTCTCTCCAGTCTAAAGTAATTTTCTGCCCGATCTCATACGTTTAAGCTTGCTGGGAGGGGCCATTTACCTTAAAGAGTAGAACGAATCTCATTTACCTCTAATGGGGGGGGGGGGTTCAAATGGAAATCGAGCGAATTTCGTTTTTCATCAGCCCCTTTGGCATCCCTTTACTTTCCATCGGGGATTCCTCTGGCCCTGAAAATATTTGAATGACTGCGGGGGTATATCCTCTCCAGCCTTAAGCAATTTTCTGCTTGATCTCATGAGTTTAAGCCTGCTGGGAGGGGCCATTTACCTTAGTGAGTAGAACAAATCTTATTTAATTCTAATTGGGATGTTAAAATTGAAATCGAGCGAATTTCGTTTCTCGACGCCCCTTTGGCATTCCTTAACTTGTTAGTGGGGTTTACTCTCGCCCTGGAAATAGTTGTATGAGTGCAGGGGTTTATCCTTTACAGCCTAAAGCAATTTTTCTGCCCGATCTTAAATATTTAAGGCTGCCAGGAGTTCCCCTTAGGATGTAGAACGAATCTCATTTTAACTCTTATGGGGGTATTTTATATGGAAATCGAGCGAATTTCGTTTTTCGTCAGCCTATTTGGCATCCCTTTATTTGTCATCGGGTTTGGCCCTGGAAAAAATTTCATGAGTGCTGGGGTATTTCCTTTACAACCTAAAACAATTTTCTTCCCGATGTCAAACGTTTAAGCCTGCCAGCAGCGGCCTTAAGGATTTAAAACGAATCTCTTTTAACTCTAATAATGGTGTTTTAAATGGAGATCAAGCGAATTTCGTTTTTCGTCAGCCCCTTTGGCATCCCTTTACTTTCCACCATCGGGGATTCCTATAGACCTGGAAATAATTTCATAAGTGCAGGGGTATATCCTCTCCAGCCTAAAGCAATTTCCTGCCCGATCTCATACGTTTAAGCCTGCTGGGAGGAGGCATTTACCTTAGGGAATAGAACAAATCTCATTTAACTGTAATTGGGGTGTTGAAATGGAAATCGAGCGAATTTCGTTTTTCGTCAGCCCCTTTGGCATCCCTTCAATTTCAATCGGGGATTCCTCTGGCCCTGGAAATATTTGTATGACTGCAGGGCTATATCCTCTCCAGCCTTAAACAATTTTCTGCTTGATCTCATAAGTTTAAGCCTGCTGGGAGGGGCCATTTACCTTAGTGAGTAGAACAAATCTTATTTTAACTCTAATGGGGGTATTTTATATGGAAATCGAGCGAAATTCGTTTTTCGTCAGCCTATTTGGCATCCCTTTACTTTTCATCGGGGATACCTCTGGCCCTGGAAATAATTTCATGACTGCGGGGGTATATCCTCTCCAGCCTAAGGCCATTTTTTTTTCTCGATCTCATTCGTTTAAATCTGCTGGGAGGGGCCATTCAACTTAGGGAATAGAACAAATCTCATTTAACTTTTAAACAATTATTATTGGGGTGTTGAAATTGAAATCGAGCGAATTTCGTTTTTCGTCTCCCCCTTCGGCATCCCTTTACTTTCAATCGGTAATTCTTCTGGCCCTGGAAATAATTTTATGAGTGATGGGGTTATTTCCTCTACAGCCTAAAGCAATTTACTGCCCGATCTCATACGGTTAAGCCTGCTGGGAGGGGCCATTTATCTTAGGATATAGAACAAATCTCATTTAACTGTAATTGGGGTGTTGAAATGGAAATCGAGCGAATTTCGTTTTTCGTCAGCCCCTTTGGCATCCCTTTACTTTCCATCGGGGATTCCTCTGGCCCTGAAAATATTTGAATGACTGCGGGGGTATATCCTCTCCAGCCTTAAGCAATTTTCTGCTTGATCTCATGAGTTTAAGCCTGCTGGGAGGGGCCGTTTACCTTAGTGAGTAGAACAAATCTTATTTAATTAATTGGGATGTTAAAATTGAAATCGAGCGAATTTCGTTTCTCGTCGCCCCTTTGGCATCCGTTTACTTGTTAGTGGGGTTTACTCTCGCCCTGGAAATAGTTGTATGAGTGCAGGGGTTTATCCTTTACAGCCTAAAGCAATTTGTCTGCCCGATCTTAAATGTTTAAGGCTGCCAGGAGTTCCCCTTAGGATGTAGAACGAATCTCATTTTAACTCTAATGGGGGTATTTTATATGGAAATCGAGCGAATTTCGTTTTTCGTCAGCCTATTTGGCATCCCTTTATTTGTCATCGGGTATTCCTCTGGCCCTGGAAAAAATGTCATGAGTGCTTGGGTACATCCTCTACGGCCTAAGGCAATTTTTTTTCTCGATCTCATTCGTTTAAATCTGCTTGGAGGGGCCATTCACCTTAGGGAATAGAACAAATCTCATTTAACCCTTAAACAATAAATTACTGGGGTGTTGAAATTGAAATCGAGCGAATTTCGTTTTTCGTCACCCCCTTCGGCATCCCTTTACTTTCCATCGGGGATTCCTGTGGCCCTGGAAATAATTTCATAAGTGCAGGGGACATTGCCTCTACAGCCTAACGGAATTTTCTGCCCAATCTTATACGTTTAAGCCTGCTGGGAGGCGCCCGCAACCTTAGGGAGTAAAACGTGTCTCATTTAACTCTAATGGGGTTTTTTTAAATGGAGTTCGAGCGAATTTCGTTTTTCGTCGCCCCTTTGGCATCCCTTTACTTTTAATCGGGAATTTTTCTGGCCCTAGAAATAATTTCATGAGTGCTGGGGTATTTCCTTTACAACCTAAAGAAATTTCCTGCCCGTTGTCAAACGTTCAAGCCTGCCAGGAGGGGCCCTTAGGATGTAAAACGAATCTCATTTAACTCTAATAATGGTGTTTTAAATGGAGTTCAAGCAAATTTCGTTTTTCGTCAGCATTTTTGGCATCCCTTTACTTTCCATCGGGGATTCCTCTGGCTCTGGAAATATTTGCATGATTCCGGGGGTATATTCTCTCCAGTCTAAAGTAATTTTCTGCCCGATCTCATACGTTTAAGCTTGCTGGGAGGGGCCATTTACCTTAAAGAGTAGAACGAATCTCATTTACCTCTAATGGGGGGGGGGGGGTTCAAATGGAAATCGAGCGAATTTCGTTTTTCATCAGCCCCTTTGGCATCCCTTTACTTTCCATCGGGGATTCCTCTGGCCCTGAAAATATTTGAATGACTGCGGGGGTATATCCTCTCCAGCCTTAAGCAATTTTCTGCTTGATCTCATGAGTTTAAGCCTGCTGGGAGGGGCCATTTACCTTAGTGAGTAGAACAAATCTTATTTAATTCTAATTGGGATGTTAAAATTGAAATCGAGCGAATTTCGTTTCTCGACGCCCCTTTGGCATTCCTTAACTTGTTAGTGGGGTTTACTCTCGCCCTGGAAATAGTTGTATGAGTGCAGGGGTTTATCCTTTACAGCCTAAAGCAATTTTTCTGCCCGATCTTAAATATTTAAGGCTGCCAGGAGTTCCCCTTAGGATGTAGAACGAATCTCATTTTAACTCTTATGGGGGTATTTTATATGGAAATCGAGCGAATTTCGTTTTTCGTCAGCCTATTTGGCATCCCTTTATTTGTCATCGGGTTTGGCCCTGGAAAAAATTTCATGAGTGCTGGGGTATTTCCTTTACAACCTAAAACAATTTTCTTCCCGATGTCAAACGTTTAAGCCTGCCAGCAGCGGCCTTAAGGATTTAAAACGAATCTCTTTTAACTCTAATAATGGTGTTTTAAATAGAGATCAAGCGAATTTTGTTTTTCGTCACCCTCTTTGGCATCCCTTTACTTTCCATCGGGGATTCCTATGGCCCTGGAAATAATTTCATGAGTGCAAGGGTGTATCCTTTCCAGCCTAAAGCAATTTCTGCCCGATCTCATACGTTTAAGCCTGCTGGGAGGAGCCATTTACCCTAGGGAATAGAACAAATCTCATTTAACTGTAATTGGGGAGTTGAAATGGAAATCGAGCGAATTTCGTTTTTCGTCAGCCCCTTTGGCATCCCTTTACTTTCTATCAGGGATTCCTCTGGCCCTGGAAATATTTGTATGACTGCGGGGCTATATCCTCTCAAGCCTTAAGCAATTTTCTGCTTGATCTCATAAGTTTAAGCCTGCTGGTAGGGGCCATTTAGCTTAGTGAGTAGAAGAAATCTTATTTAATTCTAATTGGGATGTTAAAATTGAAATCGAGCGAATTTCGTTTCTCGTCGCCCCTTTGGCATCCCTTAACTTGATAGTGGGGTTTACTCTCGCCCTGGAAATAGTTGTATGAGTGCAGGCGTTTATTCCTTACAGCCTAAAGCAAATTTCTGCCCGATCTTAAATATTTAAGGCTGCCAGGAGTTCCCCTTAGGATTTACAACGAATCTCATTTAAACTCTAATGGGGGTATTTTATATGGAAATCGAGCAAATTTCGTTCTTCGTCAGCCTATTTGGCATCCCTTTACTATTCATCGGGGATTCCTCTGGCCCTGGAAATAATTTCATGACTGCGGGGGTATATCCTTTCCAGCCTAAGGAAATTTTTGTCTCGATCTCATTCGTTTGAATCTGCTTGGAGGGCCCGCAACCTTAGGGAGTAGAACGTGTCTCATTTAACTCTAATGGGGGTTTTTGAAATGGAGATCGAGCGAATTTCGTTTTTCTTCGCCCCTTTGGCATCCCTTTACTTCAATCGGGAATTTTTCTGGCCCTAGAAATAATTTCATGAGTGCTGGGGTATTTCCTTTACAACCTAAAGAAATTTCCTGCCCGTTGTCAAACGTTCAAGCCTGCCAGGAGGGGCCCTTAGGATGTAAAACGAATCTCATTTAACTCTAATAATGGTGTTTTAAATGGAGTTCAAGCAAATTTCGTTTTTCGTCAGCATTTTTGGCATCCCTTTACTTTCCATCGGGGATTCCTCTGGCTCTGGAAATATTTGCATGATTCCGGGGGTATATTCTCTCCAGTCTAAAGTAATTTTCTGCCCGATCTCATACGTTTAAGCTTGCTGGGAGGGGCCATTTACCTTAAAGAGTAGAACGAATCTCATTTACCTCTAATGGGGGGGGGGTTCAAATGGAAATCGAGCGAATTTCGTTTTTCATCAGCCCCTTTGGCATCCCTTTACTTTCCATCGGGGATTCCTCTGGCCCTGAAAATATTTGAATGACTGCGGGGGTATATCCTCTCCAGCCTTAAGCAATTTTCTGCTTGATCTCATGAGTTTAAGCCTGCTGGGAGGGGCCATTTACCTTAGTGAGTAGAACAAATCTTATTTAATTCTAATTGGGATGTTAAAATTGAAATCGAGCGAATTTCGTTTCTCGACGCCCCTTTGGCATTCCTTAACTTGTTAGTGGGGTTTACTCTCGCCCTGGAAATAGTTGTATGAGTGCAGGGGTTTATCCTTTACAGCCTAAAGCAATTTTCTGCCCGATCTTAAATATTTAAGGCTGCCAGGAGTTCCCCTTAGGATGTAGAACGAATCTCATTTTAACTATTATGGGGGTATTTTATATGGAAATCGAGCGAATTTCGTTTTTCGTCAGCCTATTTGGCATCCCTTTATTTGTCATCGGGTTTGGCCCTGGAAAAAATTTCATGAGTGCTGGGGTATTTCCTTTACAACCTAAAACAGTTTTTCTTCCCGATGTCAAACGTTTAAGCCTGCCAGCAGCGGCCTTAAGGATTTAAAACGAATCTCTTTTAACTCTAATAATGGTGTTTTAAATGGAGATCAAGCGAATTTCGTTTTTCGTCAGCCCCTTTGGCATCCCTTTACTTTCCACCATCGGGGATTCCTATAGACCTGGAAATAATTTCATAAGTGCAGGGGTATATCCTCTCCAGCCTAAAGCAATTTCCTGCCCGATCTCATACGTTTAAGCCTGCTGGGAGGAGGCATTTACCTTAGGGAATAGAACAAATCTCATTTAACTGTAATTGGGGAGTTGAAATGGAAATCGAGCGAATTTCGTTTTTCGTCAGCCCCTTTGGCATCCCTTTACTTTCTATCAGGGATTCCTCTGGCCCTGGAAATATTTGTATGACTGCGGGGCTATATCCTCTCAAGCCTTAAGCAATTTTCTGCTTGATCTCATAAGTTTAAGCCTGCTGGTAGGGGCCATTTAGCTTAGTGAGTAGAAGAAATCTTATTTAATTCTAATTGGGATGTTAAAATTGAAATCGAGCGAATTTCGTTTCTCGTCGCCCCTTTGGCATCCCTTAACTTGATAGTGGGGTTTACTCTCGCCCTGGAAATAGTTGTATGAGTGCAGGCGTTTATTCCTTACAGCCTAAAGCAAATTTCTGCCCGATCTTAAATATTTAAGGCTGCCAGGAGTTCCCCTTAGGATTTACAACGAATCTCATTTAAACTCTAATGGGGGTATTTTATATGGAAATCGAGCAAATTTCGTTCTTCGTCAGCCTATTTGGCATCCCTTTACTATTCATCGGGGATTCCTCTGGCCCTGGAAATAATTTCATGACTGCGGGGGTATATCCTTTCCAGCCTAAGGAAATTTTTGTCTCGATCTCATTCGTTTGAATCTGCTTGGAGGGCCCGCAACCTTAGGGAGTAGAACGTGTCTCATTTAACTCTAATGGGGGTTTTTGAAATGGAGATCGAGCGAATTTCGTTTTTCTTCGCCCCTTTGGCATCCCTTTACTTCAATCGGGAATTTTTCTGGCCCTAGAAATAATTTCATGAGTGCTGGGGTATTTCCTTTACAACCTAAAGAAATTTCCTGCCCGTTGTCAAACGTTCAAGCCTGCCAGGAGGGGCCCTTAGGATGTAAAACGAATCTCATTTAACTCTAATAATGGTGTTTTAAATGGAGTTCAAGCAAATTTCGTTTTTCGTCAGCATTTTTGGCATCCCTTTACTTTCCATCGGGGATTCCTCTGGCTCTGGAAATATTTGCATGATTCCGGGGGTATATTCTCTCCAGTCTAAAGTAATTTTCTGCCCGATCTCATACGTTTAAGCTTGCTGGGAGGGGCCATTTACCTTAAAGAGTAGAACGAATCTCATTTACCTCTAATGGGGGGGGGGGTTCAAATGGAAATCGAGCGAATTTCGTTTTTCATCAGCCCCTTTGGCATCCCTTTACTTTCCATCGGGGATTCCTCTGGCCCTGAAAATATTTGAATGACTGCGGGGGTATATCCTCTCCAGCCTTAAGCAATTTTCTGCTTGATCTCATGAGTTTAAGCCTGCTGGGAGGGGCCATTTACCTTAGTGAGTAGAACAAATCTTATTTAATTCTAATTGGGATGTTAAAATTGAAATCGAGCGAATTTCGTTTCTCGACGCCCCTTTGGCATTCCTTAACTTGTTAGTGGGGTTTACTCTCGCCCTGGAAATAGTTGTATGAGTGCAGGGGTTTATCCTTTACAGCCTAAAGCAATTTTTCTGCCCGATCTTAAATATTTAAGGCTGCCAGGAGTTCCCCTTAGGATGTAGAACGAATCTCATTTTAACTCTTATGGGGGTATTTTATATGGAAATCGAGCGAATTTCGTTTTTCGTCAGCCTATTTGGCATCCCTTTATTTGTCATCGGGTTTGGCCCTGGAAAAAATTTCATGAGTGCTGGGGTATTTCCTTTACAACCTAAAACAATTTTCTTCCCGATGTCAAACGTTTAAGCCTGCCAGCAGCGGCCTTAAGGATTTAAAACGAATCTCTTTTAACTCTAATAATGGTGTTTTAAATGGAGATCAAGCGAATTTCGTTTTTCGTCAGCCCCTTTGGCATCCCTTTACTTTCCACCATCGGGGATTCCTATAGACCTGGAAATAATTTCATAAGTGCAGGGGTATATCCTCTCCAGCCTAAAGCAATTTCCTGCCCGATCTCATACGTTTAAGCCTGCTGGGAGGAGGCATTTACCTTAGGGAATAGAACAAATCTCATTTAACTGTAATTGGGGTGTTGAAATGGAAATCGAGCGAATTTCGTTTTTCGTCAGCCCCTTTGGCATCCCTTCAATTTCAATCGGGGATTCCTCTGGCCCTGGAAATATTTGTATGACTGCAGGGCTATATCCTCTCCAGCCTTAAACAATTTTCTGCTTGATCTCATAAGTTTAAGCCTGCTGGGAGGGGCCATTTACCTTAGTGAGTAGAACAAATCTTATTTTAACTCTAATGGGGGTATTTTATATGGAAATCGAGCGAAATTCGTTTTTCGTCAGCCTATTTGGCATCCCTTTACTTTTCATCGGGGATACCTCTGGCCCTGGAAATAATTTCATGACTGCGGGGGTATATCCTCTCCAGCCTAAGGCCATTTTTTTTTCTCGATCTCATTCGTTTAAATCTGCTGGGAGGGGCCATTCAACTTAGGGAATAGAACAAATCTCATTTAACTTTTAAACAATTATTATTGGGGTGTTGAAATTGAAATCGAGCGAATTTCGTTTTTCGTCTCCCCCTTCGGCATCCCTTTACTTTCAATCGGTAATTCTTCTGGCCCTGGAAATAATTTCATGAGTGATGGGGTTATTTCCTCTACAGCCTAAAGCAATTTACTGCCCGATCTCATACGGTTAAGCCTGCTGGGAGGGGCCATTTATCTTAGGATATAGAACAAATCTCATTTAACTGTAATTGGGGTGTTGAAATGGAAATCGAGCGAATTTCGTTTTTCGTCAGCCCCTTTGGCATCCCTTTACTTTCCATCGGGGATTCCTCTGGCCCTGAAAATATTTGAATGACTGCGGGGGTATATCCTCTCCAGCCTTAAGCAATTTTCTGCTTGATCTCATGAGTTTAAGCCTGCTGGGAGGGGCCGTTTACCTTAGTGAGTAGAACAAATCTTATTTAATTAATTGGGATGTTAAAATTGAAATCGAGCGAATTTCGTTTCTCGTCGCCCCTTTGGCATCCGTTTACTTGTTAGTGGGGTTTACTCTCGCCCTGGAAATAGTTGTATGAGTGCAGGGGTTTATCCTTTACAGCCTAAAGCAATTTGTCTGCCCGATCTTAAATGTTTAAGGCTGCCAGGAGTTCCCCTTAGGATGTAGAACGAATCTCATTTTAACTCTAATGGGGGTATTTTATATGGAAATCGAGCGAATTTCGTTTTTCGTCAGCCTATTTGGCATCCCTTTATTTGTCATCGGGTATTCCTCTGGCCCTGGAAAAAATGTCATGAGTGCTTGGGTACATCCTCTACGGCCTAAGGCAATTTTTTTTCTCGATCTCATTCGTTTAAATCTGCTTGGAGGGGCCATTCACCTTAGGGAATAGAACAAATCTCATTTAACCCTTAAACAATAAATTACTGGGGTGTTGAAATTGAAATCGAGCGAATTTCGTTTTTCGTCACCCCCTTCGGCATCCCTTTACTTTCCATCGGGGATTCCTGTGGCCCTGGAAATAATTTCATAAGTGCAGGGGACATTGCCTCTACAGCCTAACGGAATTTTCTGCCCAATCTTATACGTTTAAGCCTGCTGGGAGGCGCCCGCAATCTTAGGGAGTAAAACGTGTCTCATTTAACTCTAATGGGGTTTTTTTAAATGGAGTTCGAGCGAATTTCGTTTTTCGTCGCCCCTTTGGCATCCCTTTACTTTTAATCGGGAATTTTTCTGGCCCTAGAAATAATTTCATGAGTGCTGGGGTATTTCCTTTACAACCTAAAGAAATTTCCTGCCCGTTGTCAAACGTTCAAGCCTGCCAGGAGGGGCCCTTAGGATGTAAAACGAATCTCATTTAACTCTAATAATGGTGTTTTAAATGGAGTTCAAGCAAATTTCGTTTTTCGTCAGCATTTTTGGCATCCCTTTACTTTCCATCGGGGATTCCTCTGGCTCTGGAAATATTTGCATGATTCCGGGGGTATATTCTCTCCAGTCTAAAGTAATTTTCTGCCCGATCTCATACGTTTAAGCTTGCTGGGAGGGGCCATTTACCTTAAAGAGTAGAACGAATCTCATTTACCTCTAATGGGGGGGGGGTTCAAATGGAAATCGAGCGAATTTCGTTTTTCATCAGCCCCTTTGGCATCCCTTTACTTTCCATCGGGGATTCCTCTGGCCCTGAAAATATTTGAATGACTGCGGGGGTATATCCTCTCCAGCCTTAAGCAATTTTCTGCTTGATCTCATGAGTTTAAGCCTGCTGGGAGGGGCCATTTACCTTAGTGAGTAGAACAAATCTTATTTAATTCTAATTGGGATGTTAAAATTGAAATCGAGCGAATTTCGTTTCTCGACGCCCCTTTGGCATTCCTTAACTTGTTAGTGGGGTTTACTCTCGCCCTGGAAATAGTTGTATGAGTGCAGGGGTTTATCCTTTACAGCCTAAAGCAATTTTTCTGCCCGATCTTAAATATTTAAGGCTGCCAGGAGTTCCCCTTAGGATGTAGAACGAATCTCATTTTAACTCTTATGGGGGTATTTTATATGGAAATCGAGCGAATTTCGTTTTTCGTCAGCCTATTTGGCATCCCTTTATTTGTCATCGGGTTTGGCCCTGGAAAAAATTTCATGAGTGCTGGGGTATTTCCTTTACAACCTAAAACAATTTTCTTCCCGATGTCAAACGTTTAAGCCTGCCAGCAGCGGCCTTAAGGATTTAAAACGAATCTCTTTTAACTCTAATAATGGTGTTTTAAATGGAGATCAAGCGAATTTCGTTTTTCGTCAGCCCCTTTGGCATCCCTTTACTTTCCACCATCGGGGATTCCTATAGACCTGGAAATAATTTCATAAGTGCAGGGGTATATCCTCTCCAGCCTAAAGCAATTTCCTGCCCGATCTCATACGGTTAAGCCTGCTGGGAGGAGGCATTTACCTTAGGGAATAGAACAAATCTCATTTAACTGTAATTGGGGTGTTGAAATGGAAATCGAGCGAATTTCGTTTTTCGTCAGCCCCTTTGGCATCCCTTCAATTTCAATCGGGGATTCCTCTGGCCCTGGAAATATTTGTATGACTGCAGGGCTATATCCTCTCCAGCCTTAAACAATTTTCTGCTTGATCTCATAAGTTTAAGCCTGCTGGGAGGGGCCATTTACCTTAGTGAGTAGAACAAATCTTATTTTAACTCTAATGGGGGTATTTTATATGGAAATCGAGCGAAATTCGTTTTTCGTCAGCCTATTTGGCATCCTTTTACTTTTCATCGGGGATACCTCTGGCCCTGGAAATAATTTCATGACTGCGGGGGTATATCCTCTCCAGCCTAAGGCCATTTTTTTTTCTCGATCTCATTCGTTTAAATCTGCTGGGAGGGGCCATTCAACTTAGGGAATAGAACAAATCTCATTTAACTTTTAAACAATTATTATTGGGGTGTTGAAATTGAAATCGAGCGAATTTCGTTTTTCGTCTCCCCCTTCGGCATCCCTTTACTTTCAATCGGTAATTCTTCTGGCCCTGGAAATAATTTCATGAGTGATGGGGTTATTTCCTCTACAGCCTAAAGCAATTTACTGCCCGATCTCATACGGTTAAGCCTGCTGGGAGGGGCCATTTATCTTAGGATATAGAACAAATCTCATTTAACTGTAATTGGGGTGTTGAAATGGAAATCGAGCGAATTTCGTTTTTCGTCAGCCCCTTTGGCATCCCTTTACTTTCCATCGGGGATTCCTCTGGCCCTGAAAATATTTGAATGACTGCGGGGGTATATCCTCTCCAGCCTTAAGCAATTTTCTGCTTGATCTCATGAGTTTAAGCCTGCTGGGAGGGGCCGTTTACCTTAGTGAGTAGAACAAATCTTATTTAATTAATTGGGATGTTAAAATTGAAATCGAGCGAATTTCGTTTCTCGTCGCCCCTTTGGCATCCGTTTACTTGTTAGTGGGGTTTACTCTCGCCCTGGAAATAGTTGTATGAGTGCAGGGGTTTATCCTTTACAGCCTAAAGCAATTTGTCTGCCCGATCTTAAATGTTTAAGGCTGCCAGGAGTTCCCCTTAGGATGTAGAACGAATCTCATTTTAACTCTAATGGGGGTATTTTATATGGAAATCGAGCGAATTTCGTTTTTCGTCAGCCTATTTGGCATCCCTTTATTTGTCATCGGGTATTCCTCTGGCCCTGGAAAAAATGTCATGAGTGCTTGGGTACATCCTCTACGGCCTAAGGCAATTTTTTTTCTCGATCTCATTCGTTTAAATCTGCTTGGAGGGGCCATTCACCTTAGGGAATAGAACAAATCTCATTTAACCCTTAAACAATAAATTACTGGGGTGTTGAAATTGAAATCGAGCGAATTTCGTTTTTCGTCACCCCCTTCGGCATCCCTTTACTTTCCATCGGGGATTCCTGTGGCCCTGGAAATAATTTCATAAGTGCAGGGGACATTGCCTCTACAGCCTAACGGAATTTTCTGCCCAATCTTATACGTTTAAGCCTGCTGGGAGGCGCCCGCAACCTTAGGGAGTAAAACGTGTCTCATTTAACTCTAATGGGGTTTTTTTAAATGGAGTTCGAGCGAATTTCGTTTTTCATCGCCCCTTTGGCATCCCTTTACTTTTAATCGGGGATTCTTCTTGCCCTGGAAATAATTTCATGAGTGCTGGGGTAATTCCTTTACAACCTAAAGCAATTTTCTGCCCGATGTCAAACGTTCAAGCCTGCCAGGAGGGCCCCTTAGGATGTAAAACGAATCTCATTTAACTCTAATAATGGTGTTTTAAATGGATATCAAGCGAATTTCGTTTTTTTGTCAGCCTCTTTGGCATCCCTTTACTTTCCTTCGGGGGTTCCTCTGGCTCTGGAAATAATTGCATGACTGCGGGGGTATATCCTCTCCAGCCTAAGGCCATTTTTTTTTCTCGATCTCATTCGTTTAAATCTGCTGGGAGGGGCCATTCAACTTAGGGAATAGAACAAATCTCATTTAACTTTTAAACAATTATTATTGGGGTGTTGAAATTGAAATCGAGCGAATTTCGTTTTTCGTCTCCCCCTTCGGCATCCCTTTACTTTCAATCGGTAATTCTTCTGGCCCTGGAAATAATTTCATGAGTGATGGGGTTATTTCCTCTACAGCCTAAAGCAATTTACTGCCCGATCTCATACGGTTAAGCCTGCTGGGAGGGGCCATTTATCTTAGGATATAGAACAAATCTCATTTAACTGTAATTGGGGTGTTGAAATGGAAATCGAGCGAATTTCGTTTTTCGTCAGCCCCTTTGGCATCCCTTTACTTTCCATCGGGGATTCCTCTGGCCCTGAAAATATTTGAATGACTGCGGGGGTATATCCTCTCCAGCCTTAAGCAATTTTCTGCTTGATCTCATGAGTTTAAGCCTGCTGGGAGGGGCCGTTTACCTTAGTGAGTAGAACAAATCTTATTTAATTAATTGGGATGTTAAAATTGAAATCGAGCGAATTTCGTTTCTCGTCGCCCCTTTGGCATCCGTTTACTTGTTAGTGGGGTTTACTCTCGCCCTGGAAATAGTTGTATGAGTGCAGGGGTTTATCCTTTACAGCCTAAAGCAATTTGTCTGCCCGATCTTAAATGTTTAAGGCTGCCAGGAGTTCCCCTTAGGATGTAGAACGAATCTCATTTTAACTCTAATGGGGGTATTTTATATGGAAATCGAGCGAATTTCGTTTTTCGTCAGCCTATTTGGCATCCCTTTATTTGTCATCGGGTATTCCTCTGGCCCTGGAAAAAATGTCATGAGTGCTTGGGTACATCCTCTACGGCCTAAGGCAATTTTTTTTCTCGATCTCATTCGTTTAAATCTGCTTGGAGGGGCCATTCACCTTAGGGAATAGAACAAATCTCATTTAACCCTTAAACAATAAATTACTGGGGTGTTGAAATTGAAATCGAGCGAATTTCGTTTTTCGTCACCCCCTTCGGCATCCCTTTACTTTCCATCGGGGATTCCTGTGGCCCTGGAAATAATTTCATAAGTGCAGGGGACATTGCCTCTACAGCCTAACGGAATTTTCTGCCCAATCTTATACGTTTAAGCCTGCTGGGAGGCGCCCGCAATCTTAGGGAGTAAAACGTGTCTCATTTAACTCTAATGGGGTTTTTTTAAATGGAGTTCGAGCGAATTTCGTTTTTCGTCGCCCCTTTGGCATCCCTTTACTTTTAATCGGGAATTTTTCTGGCCCTAGAAATAATTTCATGAGTGCTGGGGTATTTCCTTTACAACCTAAAGAAATTTCCTGCCCGTTGTCAAACGTTCAAGCCTGCCAGGAGGGGCCCTTAGGATGTAAAACGAATCTCATTTAACTCTAATAATGGTGTTTTAAATGGAGTTCAAGCAAATTTCGTTTTTCGTCAGCATTTTTGGCATCCCTTTACTTTCCATCGGGGATTCCTCTGGCTCTGGAAATATTTGCATGATTCCGGGGGTATATTCTCTCCAGTCTAAAGTAATTTTCTGCCCGATCTCATACGTTTAAGCTTGCTGGGAGGGGCCATTTACCTTAAAGAGTAGAACGAATCTCATTTACCTCTAATGGGGGGGGGGTTCAAATGGAAATCGAGCGAATTTCGTTTTTCATCAGCCCCTTTGGCATCCCTTTACTTTCCATCGGGGATTCCTCTGGCCCTGAAAATATTTGAATGACTGCGGGGGTATATCCTCTCCAGCCTTAAGCAATTTTCTGCTTGATCTCATGAGTTTAAGCCTGCTGGGAGGGGCCATTTACCTTAGTGAGTAGAACAAATCTTATTTAATTCTAATTGGGATGTTAAAATTGAAATCGAGCGAATTTCGTTTCTCGACGCCCCTTTGGCATTCCTTAACTTGTTAGTGGGGTTTACTCTCGCCCTGGAAATAGTTGTATGAGTGCAGGGGTTTATCCTTTACAGCCTAAAGCAATTTTTCTGCCCGATCTTAAATATTTAAGGCTGCCAGGAGTTCCCCTTAGGATGTAGAACGAATCTCATTTTAACTCTTATGGGGGTATTTTATATGGAAATCGAGCGAATTTCGTTTTTCGTCAGCCTATTTGGCATCCCTTTATTTGTCATCGGGTTTGGCCCTGGAAAAAATTTCATGAGTGCTGGGGTATTTCCTTTACAACCTAAAACAATTTTCTTCCCGATGTCAAACGTTTAAGCCTGCCAGCAGCGGCCTTAAGGATTTAAAACGAATCTCTTTTAACTCTAATAATGGTGTTTTAAATGGAGATCAAGCGAATTTCGTTTTTCGTCAGCCCCTTTGGCATCCCTTTACTTTCCACCATCGGGGATTCCTATAGACCTGGAAATAATTTCATAAGTGCAGGGGTATATCCTCTCCAGCCTAAAGCAATTTCCTGCCCGATCTCATACGGTTAAGCCTGCTGGGAGGAGGCATTTACCTTAGGGAATAGAACAAATCTCATTTAACTGTAATTGGGGTGTTGAAATGGAAATCGAGCGAATTTCGTTTTTCGTCAGCCCCTTTGGCATCCCTTCAATTTCAATCGGGGATTCCTCTGGCCCTGGAAATATTTGTATGACTGCAGGGCTATATCCTCTCCAGCCTTAAACAATTTTCTGCTTGATCTCATAAGTTTAAGCCTGCTGGGAGGGGCCATTTACCTTAGTGAGTAGAACAAATCTTATTTTAACTCTAATGGGGGTATTTTATATGGAAATCGAGCGAAATTCGTTTTTCGTCAGCCTATTTGGCATCCTTTTACTTTTCATCGGGGATACCTCTGGCCCTGGAAATAATTTCATGACTGCGGGGGTATATCCTCTCCAGCCTAAGGCCATTTTTTTTTCTCGATCTCATTCGTTTAAATCTGCTGGGAGGGGCCATTCAACTTAGGGAATAGAACAAATCTCATTTAACTTTTAAACAATTATTATTGGGGTGTTGAAATTGAAATCGAGCGAATTTCGTTTTTCGTCTCCCCCTTCGGCATCCCTTTACTTTCAATCGGTAATTCTTCTGGCCCTGGAAATAATTTCATGAGTGATGGGGTTATTTCCTCTACAGCCTAAAGCAATTTACTGCCCGATCTCATACGGTTAAGCCTGCTGGGAGGGGCCATTTATCTTAGGATATAGAACAAATCTCATTTAACTGTAATTGGGGTGTTGAAATGGAAATCGAGCGAATTTCGTTTTTCGTCAGCCCCTTTGGCATCCCTTTACTTTCCATCGGGGATTCCTCTGGCCCTGAAAATATTTGAATGACTGCGGGGGTATATCCTCTCCAGCCTTAAGCAATTTTCTGCTTGATCTCATGAGTTTAAGCCTGCTGGGAGGGGCCGTTTACCTTAGTGAGTAGAACAAATCTTATTTAATTAATTGGGATGTTAAAATTGAAATCGAGCGAATTTCGTTTCTCGTCGCCCCTTTGGCATCCGTTTACTTGTTAGTGGGGTTTACTCTCGCCCTGGAAATAGTTGTATGAGTGCAGGGGTTTATCCTTTACAGCCTAAAGCAATTTGTCTGCCCGATCTTAAATGTTTAAGGCTGCCAGGAGTTCCCCTTAGGATGTAGAACGAATCTCATTTTAACTCTAATGGGGGTATTTTATATGGAAATCGAGCGAATTTCGTTTTTCGTCAGCCTATTTGGCATCCCTTTATTTGTCATCGGGTATTCCTCTGGCCCTGGAAAAAATGTCATGAGTGCTTGGGTACATCCTCTACGGCCTAAGGCAATTTTTTTTCTCGATCTCATTCGTTTAAATCTGCTTGGAGGGGCCATTCACCTTAGGGAATAGAACAAATCTCATTTAACCCTTAAACAATAAATTACTGGGGTGTTGAAATTGAAATCGAGCGAATTTCGTTTTTCGTCACCCCCTTCGGCATCCCTTTACTTTCCATCGGGGATTCCTGTGGCCCTGGAAATAATTTCATAAGTGCAGGGGACATTGCCTCTACAGCCTAACGGAATTTTCTGCCCAATCTTATACGTTTAAGCCTGCTGGGAGGCGCCCGCAACCTTAGGGAGTAAAACGTGTCTCATTTAACTCTAATGGGGTTTTTTTAAATGGAGTTCGAGCGAATTTCGTTTTTCATCGCCCCTTTGGCATCCCTTTACTTTTAATCGGGGATTCTTCTTGCCCTGGAAATAATTTCATGAGTGCTGGGGTAATTCCTTTACAACCTAAAGCAATTTTCTGCCCGATGTCAAACGTTCAAGCCTGCCAGGAGGGCCCCTTAGGATGTAAAACGAATCTCATTTAACTCTAATAATGGTGTTTTAAATGGATATCAAGCGAATTTCGTTTTTTTGTCAGCCTCTTTGGCATCCCTTTACTTTCCTTCGGGGGTTCCTCTGGCTCTGGAAATAATTGCATGATTGCGGGGGTATTTCCTCCACAGCCTAAAGCAATTTCCTGCCCGATCTCATACGTTTAAGCCTGCTGGGAAATAGGCCATTTACCTTAGGGAATAGAACAAATCTCATTTAACTGTAATTGGGGTGTTGAAATGGAAATCGAGCGTATTTCGTTTTTCGTCACCCCCTTCGGCATCCCTTTACTTTCCATCGGGGATTCTTCTGGCCCTGGAAATACTTTCATGAGCGCTGGGGTATTTCCTTTACAACCTCAAGCAATTTTCTGCCCGATGTCAAACATGTAAGCCTGCCAGCAGCGGCCCTCAGGATGTAAAACGAATCTCTTTTAACTCTAATAATGGTGTTTTAAATGGAGATCAAGCGAATTTTGTTTTTCGTCACCCTCTTTGGCATCCCTTTACTTTCCATCGGGGATTCCTATAGCCCTGGAAATAATTTCATGAGTGCAAGGGTGTATCCTTTCCAGCCTAAAGCAATTTCTGCCCGATCTCATACGTTTAAGCCTGCTGGGAGGAGCCATTTACCCTAGGGAATAGAACAAATCTCATTTAACTGTAATTGGGGAGTTGAAATGGAAATCGAGCGAATTTCGTTTTTCGTCAGCCCCTTTGGCATCCCTTTACTTTCTATCAGGGATTCCTCTGGCCCTGGAAATATTTGTATGACTGCGGGGCTATATCCTCTCAAGCCTTAAGCAATTTTCTGCTTGATCTCATAAGTTTAAGCCTGCTGGTAGGGGCCATTTAGCTTAGTGAGTAGAAGAAATCTTATTTAATTCTAATTGGGATGTTAAAATTGAAATCGAGCGAATTTCGTTTCTCGTCGCCCCTTTGGCATCCCTTAACTTGATAGTGGGGTTTACTCTCGCCCTGGAAATAGTTGTATGAGTGCAGGCGTTTATTCTTTACAGCCTAAAGCAAATTTCTGCCCGATCTTAAATATTTAAGGCTGCCAGGAGTTCCCCTTAGGATTTACAACGAATCTCATTTAAACTCTAATGGGGGTATTTTATATGGAAATCGAGCGAATTTCGTTCTTCGTCAGCCTATTTGGCATCCCTTTACTATTCATCGGGGATTCCTCTGGCCCTGGAAATAATTTCATGACTGCGGGGGTATATCCTTTCCAGCCTAAGGAAATTTTTGTCTCGATCTCATTCGTTTGAATCTGCTTGGAGGGCCCGCAACCTTAGGGAGTAGAACGTGTCTCATTTAACTCTAATGGGGGTTTTTGAAATGGAGATCGAGCGAATTTCGTTTTTCGTCGCCCCTTTGGCATCCCTTTACTTTCAATCGGGAATTCTTCTGGCCCTAGAAATAATTTCATGAGTGCTGGGGTATTTCCTTTACAACCTAAAGAAATTTTCTGCCCGATGTCAAACGTTCAAGCCTGCCAGGAGGGGCCCTCAGGATGTAAAACGAATCTCATTTAACTCTAATAATGGTGTTTTAAATGGAGTTCAAGCAAATTTCGTTTTTCGTCAGCATTTTTGGCATCCCTTTACTTTCCATCGGGGATTCCTCTGGCTCTGGAAATATTTGCATGATTGCGGGGGTATATCCTCTCCAGTCTAAAGTAATTTTCTGCCCGATCTCATACGTTTAAGCTTGCTGGGAGGGGCCATTTACCTTAAAGAGTAGAACGAATCTCATTTACCTCTAACGGGGGGGGGGGTCAAATGGAAATCGAGCGAATTTCGTTTTTCGTCAGCCCCTTTGGCATCCCTTTACTTTCCATCGGGGATTCCTATAGCCCTGGAAATAATTTCAAAAGTGCAGGGGTATATCCTCTTCAGCCTAAAGCAATTTCCTGCCCGATCTCATACGTTTAAGTCTGCTGGGAAGGGCTATTTACCTTAGGGAATAGAACAAATCTCATTTAACTGTAATTGGGGTGTTGAAATGGAAATCGAGCGAATTTCGTATTTCGTCAGCCTATTTGCCATCCCTTTACTTTCCATCGGGGATTCTTCAGGGCATAAAAGTAATTTCATGAGTGCAGTGGTACATCGTATACAGCCTTAGTTAATTTTCTGCCCGATCTTATAAGTTTAAGCCTACTGGTAGGGGCCTTTTTTTTTTATCTTAGTGAGTAAAACAAATCTTATTTAATTCTAATTGGGATGTTAAAATTGAAATCGAACGAATTTCGTTTCTCGTCGCCCCTTCGGCATCCCTTTACTTTCCATCGGGGATTCTTCCGGGCATGAAAGTAATTTCATGAGTGCAGTGGTACATCGTATACAGCCTTAGGTAATTTTCTGCCTGATCTTATAAGTTAAAGCCTGCTGGTAGGGGCATTTTTTTTTATATTAGTGAGTGAAACAAATCTTATTTAATTCTAATTGGGATGTTAAAATTGAAATCGAGCGAATTTCGTTTCTCGTCGCCCCTTTGGCTTCCCTTCACTTGTTAGTGGGGTTTACTCTCGCCCTGGAAATAGTTGTATGAGTGCAGGCGTTTATCCGTTACAGCCTAAAGCAATTTTTCTGCCCGATCTCAAATGTTTAAGGCTGCCAGGAGTTCCCCTTAGGATGTACAACGAATCTCATTTTAACTCTAATGGGGGTATTTTATATGGAAATCGAGCGAATTTCGTTTTTCGTCAGCCTATTTGGCATCCCTTTACTATTCATCGGGGATTCCTCTGGCCCTGGAAATAATTTCATGACTGCGAGGGTATATCCTTTCCAGCCTAAGAAAATTTTTGTCTCGATCTCATTCGTTTGAATCTGCTTGGAGGGCCCGCAACCTTAGGGAGTAGAACGTGTCTCATTTAACTCTAATGGGGGTTTTTGAAATGGAGATCGAGCGAATTTCGTTTCTCGTCGCCCCTTTGGCATCCCTTAACTTGATAGTGGGGTTTACTCTCGCCCTGGAAATAGTTGTATGAGTGCAGGCGTTTATTCTTTACAGCCTAAAGCAAATTTCTGCCCGATCTTAAATATTTAAGGCTGCCAGGAGTTCCCCTTAGGATTTACAACGAATCTCATTTAAACTCTAATGGGGGTATTTTATATGGAAATCGAGCGAATTTCGTTCTTCGTCAGCCTATTTGGCATCCCTTTACTATTCATCGGGGATTCCTCTGGCCCTGGAAATAATTTCATGACTGCGGGGGTATATCCTTTCCAGCCTAAGGAAATTTTTGTCTCGATCTCATTCGTTTGAAACTGCTTGGAGGGCCCGCAACCTTAGGGAGTAGAACGTGTCTCATTTAACTCTAATGGGGGTTTTTGAAATGGAGATCGAGCGAATTTCGTTTTTCGTCGCCCCTTTGGCATCCCTTTACTTTCAATCGGGAATTCTTCTGGCCCTAGAAATAATTTCATGAGTGCTGGGGTATTTCCTTTACAACCTAAAGAAATTTTCTGCCCGATGTCAAACGTTCAAGCCTGCCAGGAGGGGCCCTCAGGATGTAAAACGAATCTCATTTAACTCTAATAATGGTGTTTTAAATGGAGTTCAAGCAAATTTCGTTTTTCGTCAGCATTTTTGGCATCCCTTTACTTTCCATCGGGGATTCCTCTGGCTCTGGAAATATTTGCATGATTGCGGGGGTATATCCTCTCCAGTCTAAAGTAATTTTCTGCCCGATCTCATACGTTTAAGCTTGCTGGGAGGGGCCATTTACCTTAAAGAGTAGAACGAATCTCATTTACCTCTAACGGGGGGGGGGTCAAATGGAAATCGAGCGAATTTCGTTTTTCGTCAGCCCCTTTGGCATCCCTTTACTTTCCATCGGGGATTCCTATAGCCCTGGAAATAATTTCAAAAGTGCAGGGGTATATCCTCTTCAGCCTAAAGCAATTTCCTGCCCGATCTCATACGTTTAAGTCTGCTGGGAAGGGCTATTTACCTTAGGGAATAGAACAAATCTCATTTAACTGTAATTGGGGTGTTGAAATGGAAATCGAGCGAATTTCGTATTTCGTCAGCCTATTTGCCATCCCTTTACTTTCCATCGGGGATTCTTCAGGGCATAAAAGTAATTTCATGAGTGCAGTGGTACATCGTATACAGCCTTAGTTAATTTTCTGCCCGATCTTATAAGTTTAAGCCTACTGGTAGGGGCCTTTTTTTTATCTTAGTGAGTAAAACAAATCTTATTTAATTCTAATTGGGATGTTAAAATTGAAATCGAACGAATTTCGTTTCTCGTCGCCCCTTCGGCATCCCTTTACTTTCCATCGGGGATTCTTCCGGGCATGAAAGTAATTTCATGAGTGCAGTGGTACATCGTATACAGCCTTAGGTAATTTTCTGCCTGATCTTATAAGTTAAAGCCTGCTGGTAGGGGCATTTTTTTTTATATTAGTGAGTGAAACAAATCTTATTTAATTCTAATTGGGATGTTAAAATTGAAATCGAGCGAATTTCGTTTCTCGTCGCCCCTTTGGCTTCCCTTCACTTGTTAGTGGGGTTTACTCTCGCCCTGGAAATAGTTGTATGAGTGCAGGCGTTTATCCGTTACAGCCTAAAGCAATTTTTCTGCCCGATCTCAAATGTTTAAGGCTGCCAGGAGTTCCCCTTAGGATGTACAACGAATCTCATTTTAACTCTAATGGGGGTATTTTATATGGAAATCGAGCGAATTTCGTTTTTCGTCAGCCTATTTGGCATCCCTTTACTATTCATCGGGGATTCCTCTGGCCCTGGAAATAATTTCATGACTGCGAGGGTATATCCTTTCCAGCCTAAGAAAATTTTTGTCTCGATCTCATTCGTTTGAATCTGCTTGGAGGGCCCGCAACCTTAGGGAGTAGAACGTGTCTCATTTAACTCTAATGGGGGTTTTTGAAATGGAGATCGAGCGAATTTCGTTTTTCGTCGCCCCTTTGGCATCCCTTTACTTTCAATCGGGGATTCCTATAGATCTGGAAATAATTTTATGAGTGCTGGGGTATTTCCTTTACAACCTAAAGAAATTTTCTGCCCGATGTCAAACGTTCAAGCCTGCCAGGAGGGGCCCTCAGGATGTAAAACGAATCTCATTTAACTCTAATAATGGTGTCTTAAATGGAGTTCAAGCAAATTTCGTTTTTCGTCAGCATTTTTGGCATCCCTTTACTTTCCATCGGGGATTCCTCTGGCTCTGGAAATATTTGCATGATTGCGGGGGTATATCCTCTCCAGTCTAAAGTAATTTTCTGCCCGATCTCATACGTTTAAGCTTGCTGGGAGGGGCCATTTACCTTAAAGAGTAGAACGAATCTCATTTACCTCTAACGGGGGGGGTCAAATGGAAATCGAGCGAATTTCGTTTTTCGTCAGCCCCTTTGGCATCCCTTTACTTTCCATCGGGGATTCTTCAGGGCATGAACTTAATTCCATGTGTGCAGTGGTACATCGTATACAGCCTTAGGTAATTTTCTGCCGATCTTATAAGTTAAAGCCTGCTGGTAGGGGCCTTTTTTATATTAGTGAGTGAAACAAATCTTATTTAATTCTAATGGGGATGTTAAAATTGAAATCGAACGAATTTCGTTTCTCGTCGCCCCTTCGTCATCCCTTTACTTTCCATCGGGTTTTCTTCTGGCCCTTGAAATAATGTCATGAGTGCTGGGGTATTTCCTTTACGACCTAAAGCAATTTTCTGCCCGATGTCAAACGTTCAAGCCTGCATTAGGGGCCCTCAGGATGTAAAACGAATCTCATTTAACTCTAATAATGGAGTTTTAAATGTAGAGTAAGCTAATTTCGTTTTTCATCAGCCCCTTTGGCATCCCTTTACTTTCCATCGGGGATTCCTCTGGCTCTGGAAATAATTTCATAAGTGCAGGGTATATCTTCTTAAGCCTAAAGCAATTTTCTGCCCGATCTCATACGTTTAAGCTTGCTGGGAGGGGCCATTTACCTTAGAGAGTAGAACGAATCTCACTTAACTCTAATGGGGGGGGGGGGGTTCAAATGGAAATCGAGCGAATTTCGTTTTTCGTCAGCCCCTTTGGCATCCCGTTATTTTCCATCGGGGATTCCTATAGCCCTGGAAAAAATTTCATAAGATTAGGTGTATATCCTCTTCAGCCTAAAGCAATTTCCTGCCCGATCTCATACGTTTAAGCCTGCTGGGAGGGGCCATTTACCTTAGGGAATAGAACAAATCTCATTTAACTGTAATTGGGGTGTTGAAATGGAAATCGAGCGAATTTCGTTTTTCGTCAGCCCCTTTGGCATCCCTTTACTATCCATCGGGCATTCCTCTGGCCCTGAAAATATTTGTATGACTGCGGGGCTATATCCTCTCCAGCTTAAGGCAATTTTCTGCTTGATCTCATAAGTTTAAGCCTACTGGGAGGGGCCATTTACCTTAGTGAGTAGAAGAAATCTTATTTAATTCTAATTGGGATGTTAAAATTGAAATCGAGCGAATTTCGTTTTTCGTCAGCCCCTTTGGCATCCCTTTACTTTCCATCGGGGATTCCTATAGCCCTGGAAATAATTTCAAAAGTGCAGGGGTATATCCTCTTCAGCCTAAAGCAATTTCCTGCCCGATCTCATACGTTTAAGTCTGCTGGGAAGGGCTATTTACCTTAGGGAATAGAACAAATCTCATTTAACTGTAATTGGGGTGTTGAAATGGAAATCGAGCGAATTTCGTTCTTCGTCAGCCTATTTGCCATCCCTTTACTTTCCATCGGGGATTCTTCCGGGCATGAAAGTAATTTCATGAGTGCAGTGGTACATCGTATACAGCCTTAGCTAATTTTCTGCCCGATCTTATAAGTTAAAGCCTGCTGGTAGGGGCATTTTTTTTATATTAGTGAGTGAAACAAATCTTATTTAATTCTAATTGGGATGTTAAAATTGAAATCGAGCGAATTTCGTTTCTCGTCGCCCCTTTGGCTTCCCTTCACTTGTTAGTGGGGTTTACTCTCGCCCTGGAAATAGTTGTATGAGTGCAGGCGTTTATCCGTTACAGCCTAAAGCAATTTTTCTGCCCGATCTCAAATGTTTAAGGCTGCCAGGAGTTCCCCTTAGGATGTACAACGAATCTCATTTTAACTCTAATGGGGGTATTTTATATGGAAATCGAGCGAATTTCGTTTTTCGTCAGCCTATTTGGCATCCCTTTACTATTCATCGGGGATTCCTCTGGCCCTGGAAATAATTTCATGACTGCGAAGGTATATCCTTTCCAGCCTAAGGAAATTTTTGTCTCGATCTCATTCGTTTAAATCTGCTTGGAGGGCCCGCAACCTTAAGGAGTAGAACGTGTCTCATTTAACTCTAATGGGGGTTTTCGAAATGGAGATCGAGCGAATTTCGTTTTTCGTCGCCCCTTTGGCATCCCTTTACTTTCAATCTGGGATTCCTATAGATCTGGAAATAATTTTATGAGTGCTGGGGTATTTCCTTTACAATCTAAAGAAATTTTCTGCCCGATGTCAAACGTTCAAGCCTGCCAGGAGGGGCCCTCAGGATGTAAAACGAACCTCATTTAACTCTAATAATGGTGTCTTAAATGGAGTTCAAGCAAATTTCGTTTTTCGTCAGCATTTTTGGCATCCCTTTACTTTCCATCGGGGATTCCTCTGGCTCTGGAAATATTTGCATGATTGCGGGGGTATATCCTCTCCAGTCTAAAGTAATTTTCTGCCCGATCTCATACGTCTAAGCTTGCTGGGAGGGGCCATTTACCTTAAAGAGTAGAACGAATCTCATTTACCTCTAACGGGGGGGGGTCAAATGGAAATCGAGCGAATTTCGTTTTTCGTCAGCCCCTTTGGCATCCCTTTACTTTCCATCGGGGATTCTTCAGGGCATGAACTTAATTCCATGTGTGCAGTGGTACATCGTATACAGCCTTAGGTAATTTTCTGCCGATCTTATAAGTTAAAGCCTGCTGGTAGGGGCCTTTTGTATATTAGTGAGTGAAACAAATCTTATTTAATTCTAATGGGGATGTTAAAATTGAAATCGAACGAATTTCGTTTCTCGTCGCCCCTTCGTCATCCCTTTACTTTCCATCGGGTTTTCTTCTGGCCCTTGAAATAATGTCATGAGTGCTGGGGTATTTCCTTTACGACCTAAAGCAATTTTCTGCCCGATGTCAAACGTTCAAGCCTGCCATGAGGGGCCCTCAGGATGTAAAACGAATCTCATTTAACTCTAATAATGGAGTTTTAAATGTAGAGTAAGCTAATTTCGTTTTTCATCAGCCCCTTTGGCATCCCTTTACTTTCCATCGGGGATTCCTCTGGCTCTGGAAATAATTTCATAAGTGCAGGGTATATCTTCTTAAGCCTAAAGCAATTTTCTGCCCGATCTCATACGTTTAAGCTTGCTGGGAGGGGCCATTTACCTTAGAGAGTAGAACGAATCTCATTTAACTCTAATGGGGGGGGGGGTTCAAATGGAAATCGAGCGAATTTCGTTTTTCGTCAGCCCCTTTGGCATCCCGTTATTTTCCATCGGGGATTCCTATAGCCCTGGAAATAATTTCATAAGATTAGGTGTATATCCTCTTCAGCCTAAAGCAATTTCCTGCCCGATCTCATACGTTTAAGCCTGCTGGGAGGGGCCATTTACCTTAGGGAATAGAACAAATCTCATTTAACTGTAATTGGGGTGTTGAAATGGAAATCGAGCGAATTTCGTTTTTCGTCAGCCCCTTTGGCATCCCTTTACTTTCCATCGGGGATTCCTCTGGCCCTGAAAATATTTGTATGACTGCGGGGCTATATCCTCTCCACCCTAAGGCAATTTTCTGCTTGATCTCATAAGTTTAAGCCTACTGGGAGGGGCCATTTACCTTAGTGAGTAGAAGAATTCTTATTTAATTCTAATTGGGATGTTAAAATTGAAATCGAGCGAATTTCGTTTCTCGTCGCCCCTTTGGCATCCCTTAACTTGATAGTGGGGTTTACTCTCGCCCTGGAAATAGTTGTATGAGTGCAGGCGTTTATCCTTTACAGCCTAAAGCAAATTTCTGCCCGATCTTAAATATTTAAGGCTGCCAGGAGTTCCCCTTAGGATTTACAACGAATCTCATTTTAACTCTAATGGGGCTATTTTATATGGAAATCGAGCGAATTTCGTTCTTCGTCAGCCTATTTGGCATCCCTTTACTATTCATCGGGGATTCCTCTGGCCCTGGAAATAATTTCATGACTGCGGGGGTATATCCTTTCCAGCCTAAGGAAATTTTTGTCTCGATCTCATTCGTTTGAATCTGCTTGGAGGGCCCGCAACCTTAGGGAGTAGAACGTGTCTCATTTAACTCTAATGGGGGTTTTTGAAATGGAGATCGAGCGAATTTCGTTTTTCGTCGCCCCTTTGGCATCCCTTTACTTTCAATCGGGAATTCTTCTGGCCCTAGAAATAATTTCATGAGTGCTGGGGTATTTCCTTTACAACCTAAAGAAATTTTCTGCCCGATGTCAAACGTTCAAGCCTGCCAGGAGGGGCCCTCAGGATGTAAAACGAATCTCATTTAACTCTAATAATGGTGTTTTAAATGGAGTTCAAGCAAATTTCGTTTTTCGTCAGCATTTTTGGCATCCCTTTACTTTCTATCGGGGATTCCTCTGGCTCTGGAAATATTTGCATGATTGCGGGGGTATATCCTCTCCAGTCTAAAGTAATTTTCTGCCCGATCTCATACGTTTAAGCTTGCTGGGAGGGGCCATTTACCTTAAAGAGTAGAACGAATCTCATTTACCTCTAACGGGGGGGGGGGTCAAATGGAAATCGAGCGAATTTCGTTTTTCGTCAGCCCCTTTGGCATCCCTTTACTTTCCATCGGGGATTCCTATAGCCCTGGAAATAATTTCAGAAGTGCAGGGGTATATCCTCCCCAGCCTAAAGCAATTTCCTGCCCGATCTCATACGTTTAAGTCTGCTGGGAGGGGCCATTTACCTTAGGGAATAGAACGAATCTCATTTAACTCTAATGGGGGGGGGGGTTCAAATGGAAATCGAGCGAATTTCGTTTTTCGTCAGCCTATTTGCCATCCCTTTACTTTCCATCGGGGATTCCTCTGGCCCTGAAAATATTTGAATGACTGCGGGGGTATATCCTCTCCAGCCTTAAGCAATTTTCTGCTTGATCTCATGAGTTTAAGCCTGCTGGGAGGGGCCATTTACCTTAGTGAGTAGAACAAATCTTATTTAATTCTAATTGGGATGTTAAAATTGAAATCGAGCGAATTTCGTTTCTCATCGCCCCTTTGGTATCCCTTTACTTGTTAGTGGGGTTTACTCTCGCCCTGGAAATAGTTGTATGAGTGCAGGGGTTTATCCTTTACAGCCTAAAGCAATTTTTCTGCCCGATCTTAAATGTTTAAGGCTGCCAGGAGTTCCCCTTAGGATGTAGAACGAATCTCATTTTAACTCTAATGGGGGTATTTTATATGGAAATCGAGCGAATTTCGTTTTTCGTCAGCATATTTGGCATCCCTTTATTTGTCATCGGGTATTCCTCTGGCCCTGGAAAATATTTCATGAGTGCTGGGGTATATCCTCTACGGCCTAAGGCAATTTTTTTTCTCGATCTCATTCGTTTAAATCTGCTTGGAGGGGCCATTCACCTTAGGGAATAGAACAAATCTCATTTAACCCTTAAACAATTACTGGGGTGTTGAAATTGAAATCGAGCGAATTTCGTTTTTCGTCACCCCCTTTGGCATCCCTTTACTTTCCATCGGGGATTCCTGTGGCCCTGGAAATAATTTTATAAGTGCAGGGGACATTGCCTCTACAGCCTAAGGGGAGTTTCTGCCCAATCTTATACGTTTAAGCCTGCTGGGAGGCGCCCGCAACCTTAGGGAGTAGAACGTGTCTCATTTAACTCTAATGGGGGTTTTTGAAATGGAGATCGAGCGAATTTCGTTTTTCATCGCCCCTTTGGCCGTATCAGGACAATTACCCCCTGGGCAATCACCCCCCGGAAAATTACCCCCCGGAAAATTACCCCCGTAGGACGATTACCCCCCGGAAAATTACCCCCCGGAGAATAACCCCCCGAGGACAATTACCTCCCAAGGACAATTACCCCCCGGAAAATTACCCCCCGGAGAATTACCCCCCGAGGACAATTACCCCCCGGAAAATTACCCCCCGGAGAATTACCCCCCGAGGACAATTACCCCCCGAGGACAACTACCCCCCGAGGACAACTACCCCCGAGGACAATTACCCCCCGAGGACAATTACCCCCCGAGGACAACTACCCCCCGAGGACAACTACCCCCGAGGACAATTACCCTCCATGGACACTACTGGGCCTGGTGGCTCAGTGGTTAGAGCGCCCGTCTCATGTACGGAAGGTCGTGGGTTCGAACCCCAGCCGAGTCATACCAAAGACTTATAACAATGGGACCTTCTGCCTTCTAGCTAGGCGCTCAGCATATTAGATTTGAGAAGGGTAGTAATAATTATGTTATGTTATGCAGGGCCCGCTGGAAGAGCAGTTTCATAACTGAAGTGGCTACCCTGGGTAAATAAAACGTTATTATTATTATTATGATTGTTATTACCCTCGAGGACAACTACCCCCGAGGACAACTACCCCTCCCCCTTCGACGACAACTCCCCCCCCCCCCCCCCCCGAGGACAATAACCCCTGGAGGACAACTACCCCCAATGACAATCATTCCCGAGGAATTTATAACACTGTGACGTATAACGCAAGCTTCTCTCCAAATTGCTATTTACAGAAAATTGCATAAACCTTCATTTCAGTCTTTTCAAATTATTCAATTCGATTTGGGGGGGGGGGGTGGAGGTTGCCCAATTCCCCTGTAGTTTTGCTACCGAGTAAAGAACAGAAATTACATTTCTTAGAAATTAAACAATACATTGCGCGCAGATGAGTACGCGTTACAGCCTCTCTCACCACCAATGGCACAACAAAGAAATTAGGATGTAAGATTTCCTTTATGCATCCTTTGTAACTTTTTCATCAGCTGATCGTGTATTTGTCTTTGTATGTATAATGGGCCCTCATCCATGCCGTGATCCATAATTAAGGTTTTCTTCACGTTATTTATTTATTTCTGTTGAAGTATAGTATGTTTTCGTGTACGTTAAATTATTTTGAAATAGAAATTGCCTTCAAGTTATATGTACGGTGCCATGTCAAAAGAAAATAAATATCCGCTCTCTGGTAATTCATCTCATTTGATTTTGTAACTCCAGCACAGCGTTTTTCAACCGGGGTGCCGCAAGAGAATGATTTGGAAAACGTTGATTTTGTAAAAAAAATCAAATACCAGAAACGGTTAAAATATGTAATTACAAGAGAAAATAAAATTTGGAAGATACTAAAGTGTCTTGCTTCCTCGCTCGCTGACAATATTTTGACAGCAAGGCAAATAGGGCAACGAGAGGCCCGAATATCCTCATATTAGTGTATCAAGGTCATGACCGAATATATCACTTTTTTATGTACATTCGGCGGCAAGGTGCCCGCATACAGTACTTTAAATAGTTTCTAGTGTGTGGATTACAAACTATTTTTTTACCAGTTTGAAAATGCCTTTTTATTCTTAAATGTGCCCATACGTGTGTGCATAGTACTTGACGAGAGCCAGAGTCATGCAAAATTAATAGTCTGTAAAGACTTTGAGATTTGGGAGAAACTTTTCATTTCTTAAGAGGGTACCGTGACTAACAAAAAGCTAAAATAACGCTGCTCCAGAGAAATGTATTTCTATGCATTTTGAAAAGCGCTGGACAATTACCTAAAACTTACATCCTTCGTGGAAATTAGCAACCGCGCTGGCGTTGCATAAATTATAATAAAAGGGAAATGTGTAGTAATGAGAAAGACAACGTGCTATAGTATTTGAAAGAATATGGGGTCATGCAGGGGATCCTATGAGCTCGTAGCCATCTCTCAATGTGTCAGATCGTCTTTTGCTCTTGAATCCTGATTGTCCACGGGGGTAGTTGTCATCGGGGGGTAATTGTCCTCGGGGGGTAATTATCATCGAGGGGTAGTTGTCCTCTGGGGTTAATTGTCCTTGGGGGGTAATTGTCCTAGGGGGTAATTGTCCTCGGGGGGTAATTATCCTGGGGGGTAATTGTCCTCGGGGGGTAGTTGTCCTCGGGGGGTAATTGTCCTCGGGGGGTAATTGTCCTCGGGGGGTAATTGTCCTCGGGGGTAATTGTCCTCGGGGGGTAATTCTCCGGGGGGTAATTTTCCGGGGGGTAATTGTCCTCGGGGGGTAATTGTCCTCGGGGGGTAATTCTCCGGGGGGTAATTTTCCGGGGGGTAATTGTCCTTGGGGGGTAATTGTCCTCGGGGGGCGATTCTCCGGGGGGTAATATTCCAGGGGGTAATTGTCCTTTGGGGGTAGTTTTCCGGGGGGTAATTTTCCGGGGGGTGATTGCCCAGGGGGTAGTTGTCCTAGAACCCCCTTTGGCATCCCTTTACTTTCAATCGGGGATTCTTCTGGCCCTGGAAATAATTTCATGAGTGCTGGAGTATTTCCTTTTCAACCCAAAGCAATTTTCTGCCCGATGTCAAACGTTCAAGCCTGCCAGGATGGGCTTTCAGGTTGTAAAACGAATCTCATTTAACTCTTAATAGCGGTGTTTTAAATGGAGATCAAGCGAACTTTGTTTTTTCGTAATTTCACGAGTGCAGTGGTATATCCTCTACAGCCTAAGGCAATTTTCTGATGGATCTCATACGTTTAAGCCTGCTGGGAGGTGCCATATAATGTACCTTAGGGAGTAGAACGAATCTCATTTAACTCTACTTTCCTTCCCTCTCTGCTCCTCCTATCTCTCTGTCTTTCCCACTTTAACCTCTTATCTCTATATCCACCTCCTCTCTTCCTCACTCCCATTTCCTTCTTGTTCCTTTTTTTGCTTTTATTTTACATTTGGTACTAAATTACGGATAAACATGTGACATATACGCGTACTTATAATTATGTAAATGATACTGTTTTTAATTAAATTATACACTTGTTTTTAAAATGCAATGTATATGCATGTGCAATTCAGTATATGTAACTACAGTGCATGATTCAATAAATACCATACCGAAATGCTGCTTAAGCAATTTCATTTTTCGTTTTTTCAAAGGTCATTATGAGCAAAGGACAAGACGAAACTAAAGGAGGTATGCACAAAAATCTGTAAACAAGTCAAGCTAACAAAAAGCCGACCAGGCGTAACACCCCGGCTAACACGAGAAGTCCTGTTCGGGACCCACTACACAAAGGTAGGTTGCTCGGCAATTTTGTTGCAAAATAATGAATTACCATTTTCAATACTTTTGAACCAGGGCCACAAAAGTATATAATTTATTAAAAAATCTTCTTCAATGATACAGCACTTCTTACATATGATGGATTTATTCCCTTATTATTTCTATTATAATTCAGCAGAAACCTTTTTAGTCACAAATATCCAGAATTCTCTGAAATGGATTAATTGCATTTGTTAGTCCAGATATGTGTTATTCTTGCCTTTCCAATCTAATTGTTGCAGTCAAACTAATCCTAATCTCAATAAACTTTCAGTGCCGTGGATTTCCATGGATTCCACTAGTTATTATATTATTACAAAACGCTGACCTCGTACAAGATGTTGATTGGCTGAATGTTTGCTTAAGATTTTGCTAACTCATAAGAGCTACCAAGGATGGATGACAAGGACGTAAAGTAGAGCTCTTCAACCATGATTAAATATATATATATTATTTTGTTCTTTTCTTTTTCCCTTTCTTTTCTCTTCTTCAGCAGTAGGACATTAAAAAGGTAAAAACGTTATATATTCTCGTTTCACTATCATCTTGTCCTGGAAAGCCTCTACTTGGTAACCAGCTAAACTACATATTAAGTATCAAATGTATGTACTATTAGATTTTTTAGTAACTAGGTCAAAGGTCACGGAGGTCAGCCTATGTAATTTCAGGTATTTGCCTCATGAACGCGATACCTCAAGAACCACTTGAAATATGAGGCTCAAACTTGTTCATAATCTACATCACCATAAGAAGACATTAAAAAAACACTGTTTCTATACCTGCCCTTCACATTATAGTTCCAAAATCACAGCAGTAAGTAAACTAGACAGCAAAAGGTTGGTCTTGATCAAGGACTCAAAGTAAAGATACGCCCTTTTGGCAAAGTAGCACCCCTTTGGCAGGATAGCGTATTGGTTTGTTAGAAAGATGAACCTTTTATAAATGAATCTTACTGTTTATTCACAATTCT